>CM018094.1:1457521-1597157 GCA_008658365.1 Alca torda | reverse complement strand
GGGTTGGAAGGGACCTCTAAAGGCCATCTAGTCCAACCCCCTGCCGTGAGCGACCTAGATCAGGTCGCGCAGAGCCTCATCCAGCCTGGCCTTGGATGTCTCCACGGATGGGGCCTCCACCCCCTCTCTGGGCAACCTGGGCCAGTGTCTCACCACCCTCAGGGTAAAGAACTTCTTCCTAATGTCTCATCTAAACCCACCCTGCTCGAGTTTAAAACCATTGCCCCTCGTCCCATCGCTACGTGCCCTTGCAAACAGCCCCTCCCCAGCTTTCCTGTAGGCCCCTTTCAGGGACTGGAAGGGGCTCTAAGGTCTCCCCGGAGCCTTCTCTTCTCCAGGCTGAATCCCCTGAACTGTCTCAGCCTGTCCTCACAGCAGAGGTGCTCCAGCCCTCAGATCATATTCGTGGCCTCCTCTGGACCCGCTCCAACAGCTCCCTGTCCTTCTTGTGCTGAGGACTCCAGAGCTGGACACAGTACTCCAGGTGCAGGTCTCACCAGAGCAGAGTAGAGGGCAAGAATCACCTCTCTCGATCTGCTGGCCACGGTTCTTTGATGCAGCCCAGGATGCGATTGGCCTTCTGGGCTGCAAGCACACGTTGTGCCTCATGTCCAGCTCTTCATCCACCAGTACCCCCAAGTCCTTTTCCATAGGGCTGCTCTCTATCACATCATCCCCCAGCCTCTATTGATAACGAGGATTGTCCCAACCCAAGTGTAGGACCTTGCACTTGGCCCTTGTTGAACTTCATGAGGTTTGCACGGGCCCACCTCTCTAGCTCGTCCAGGTCCCGCTGGATGACATCCCATCCCTCTGGCATATCAACCTCACCACTCAGCTTGGTGTCATCTGCAAACTTGCTGAGGGTACACTTGATCCCACCGTCTATGTCATTGATGAAGATATTGAACAGCACCGGTCCCAGTACGGATCCCTGCGGGACATCACTTGTCACCCCTCTCCATCTGGACATCGAGCCATTGACCACCACCCTCTGGATGCGACCATCCTTATCCACCGAATAGCCCACCCATCAAATCCGGATCTCTCCAACTTAGAGAGAAGGATGTTATGGGGGATGTGTGTCAAAGGCCTTGCAGAAGTCCAGATAGATGATATCTGTTGCTCTTCCCTTGTCCGCTGATGCAGTCACTCCATTGCAGAAACCCACTAGGTTGTTCAGGCAGGACTTGCCCCTGGTGAAGCCATGCTGGCTGTCTCAAATCACCTCCCTGTCCCCCATGTGCTTTAGCAAAGCTTCTAGGAGGATCTGTTCCATGATCTGCCCAGGCACAGAGGTGAGGCTCACAGGGCAGTAGTTCCCAGGGTCCTCCTTTCCACTCTTTTTAAAAATGGGGGCGATGTTTCCCTTTTTCCAGTCGCCAGAGACTTCCCCTCACTGCCATGACTTTTCAAATATCATGCAGAGCGGCTTGGCAACTACATCAGCCAGTTCCCTCAGGACTCTGGAGTGCACCTCATGAGGTCCCATAGACTTGTGTATGTTCAGGTTCCTGGGGTGGTCACGAACCTTTTCTTCACTTACAGTGGGAGGGACTTTGTCCCCCAGGTCCCTGTCTTGCAGTCCTCCAACTTGGGAGGCGTGAGGAGAGAGGCTGGCAGTGAAGACTGAGGCAAAAAAGTTGTTGAGAACCTCAACCTTCTCCTCATCTATCGTTGCCAGTTTGCCATTCTCGGTCATCAGGGAGCTTATGCTTTCTTTAACCTTCCTCTTCTGGTTGACATACCTGTAGAGGCCCTTCTTGTTATTCTTAGCATCCCTTGCCAATTCCAGCTCCAGCTGCGCCTTGGCCTTCCTGACTTCCTCCCTACATAACCGGGCAGCGTCCCTATACTCTTCCCAGGACACCTGACGCTGCTTGAACTGCCTGTGCAGTTCCTTCTTGCCTTTTAGTTTGACCAACAGGTTCCAGCTCAGCCATACTGGTCTCCTCCCTTTCTTACTTAATTTCTTACACCTGGGGATCGAGAGCTCTTGTGCTCTATGGAAAGTGTCCTTGAAGATCTGCCAGCTCTGTTCTGCCCCCTTGTCCCTGAGAACCGTTTCCCAGGTGGTCCTATTGACCAACTCCTTGAAGAGCTGGAGGTTTGCTTTCCTAAAATTCAGAGTCCTGACTACGCTCGTCATCTGACACGTATCCCTCAGGACTGTGAACTCCACCAGTGCGTGGTCACTGCAGCCCAGGCCGCCTCCAATCTTGACATCCCCGATGAGCTCACTCACATTGGTGACTATGAGGTCCAGTATCGCATGCCCTCGGGAAGGCCTGGCTATTTCCTGTCTTAGGAAGTTATCGTCGAGGCACTCCAGGAACCTGCTGGATCATCTACAGCTCGCCGTATTGCTTTTCCAGCAGGTGTCGGGGTCGTTGAAAGCCCCCAGCAGGACGAGAGCCTTCGAGCGCGATGCCTCCTGTAGCTGGAGGAAGAAGGCTTCATCAGTAGGTTCCCCTTGATCAGGCGGCCTGTAGTAGACACCGACCACAAGGTTCCCCTTGTTGCCTCGGTCTCTAATTCCTGCCCATAAGCTTTTGACTTCCTCTTGGCTATTCTTTCGGGACATCTCTTCACACTCTATCCATTCCTTAACATAGAGGGCAACACCTCCGCCCCTCCTTCCTCACCTGTCCCTTCTGAACAGTTCGTAGCCATCCATAGCCATGTTCCAGTCATGGGATTCATACCACCACATTTCAGTAATGGCCACTCTGTTGTAGCTTTCCAGCAGCACGGTAGCTTCCAGCTCCTCCTGTTTGCTGCCCGTCCTGCGTGCGTTTGTGTAGAGGCACTTCAGCCGGGCTGTTGGCTGTGACGCCTCCTTAGGGGAGCACCCCTTGGGGTGTTTCACGGGTGTTTCCCTGTTGACTCCAACTACCTCAGGAGCCCCTGGCTCGTCTCCGTAAGACTTTGACTGTGATGCAGCGTCCCCAGCATGCCTCGGGGCAACAGGTCGAAGGCCCTTCCTAGCGCCCCGTCCCTCTAACCCTGATGTGTTAATGACCCAACGCATTTCAGTGACCATAGTTCTTCCAGTGATTTTAGGTCTTCTACCATGGCTTCTTTTCTTCATGCTCAGGAATTGCCTTGCCCTCAGCGTCTCCTTCCCAAGGAAGTGATCCTGCCCCCTCTCACATCATACCCACCCTCTGTTCAACTTCCTCCACTCGGTCAAGTGCTTTCTTGCATTAGAGCCCAAAACTCAACACAGTGTTCCAGATGCTATCAGGGAAGGGCTGAGCAGAGTGGGATCATTGCTCCCGTTGATCTCCTGCCTACACTCCTACTTATATAGCCCAGGATGCTGATGACAGTCCTCGGTGTCCGGAGCGGTGCTGTTTTGATGGGGTTACCGCAAAAGCACCTTTTCCTGGCCCTGCTTTTGGGCTGTTGCTTCTCAGGGGCTGAAGGATTTGGGGGCAGACAGGGCTGGTTGCTACCAAGCCAGCTGCCATTCAAGGCTCTGGGTGGACATGTGTCCTCTTAGCCAGCTCCGTGCTGCAGCAGCTCAGCAGCTCCCCTTCCTCAGCTGCAAGCCCCTCTGCAGCCTTTGCTGCTGGTCACCACATTGCTTTGGAGAGCTCCTGGACAGCCCTTTGAGACACTCAGTCCACTCCTGCTGCCTCTCTTACGGCCCTGAGTCTCTCCCTGCTCCTTTGCCCCAGAAACGTTCCCAGGAATCCCTGGGCACAGACAGGGAAGGAGCAGGGCAAGGACCTGTGGGCCTTCGTAGTGTGTTTCTGAGCACTAAGCACCCACCCGTTGTTCTGCTGATCTGCTGTCCCGGTGGGGTAGGGAGAGAACTGGAATATCAAGAGAGTGAAATACCCTTGGGTCATGATCAGGGCAATCTAAGAAGGGAAGGGGAAAAAGAGAACAAAAGAAAATGTATTGCAAGGCAATCACCCACAACCTAACACCAGCAGACCGATGCCCAGCCAGCCTCTGAAGAGCAGCTGCTTTGGAAAGACTGCCCACAGTTTTATTGCTGAGCATGATGTTATATGACATGTCGGGGCGGGGGATGGGACTGGATGATCTTTGAAGGTCTCTTCCAATCCAAACCATCCTATGATTCTTTGGTATTATGGTTCTACAATGAGGCAGCCCACTGCACTACGTTACTCCCTTTGAGAATGCTATGGTTAGGATGGGTTCTCCTGGCCTCTCCTCAGAAGCTGGTGCTTATTTCTTCTCAATACCACATTCCCTCCTGACGACTTCCATCACACTGTTAAGCTTATCCAGGAAAAAGAAAAGGTGTGCATAACAAAGGGGATGGTAGTGATCCATGTAGGGTAATTCAATCCCAACCCAAAAAGGCAGACAAATTTAGAAACCAGAGGATCACCTGATGCATGACTAAGCATACTCAATGCAAGCCTGTGTTGACAAGCACCGCAAAATCATCCCCAACACCCCCCTCCCAATAACCACCCCTCAGCAACATCTGTCTCCCTGGGCATCTTAGGAGAGCATCTGCGGTGAAAGGGTGACACAGAGGCATAGGCTGGGATGCAGCAGAACTTTAATGAGTCGAAAGAGGGAAACGAGGTCCATCCAAGTGGAAGCCTCAGTACAGGCAACAGCTTTAGCAGGGGAGGCACCTTGTGCCGCAGGAGCGGCCGCCCAAGCCAGAGAGGCCGGAGAGGCCAAAGCCCCCGGAGGAGATGGGCACTCCCGCAGAGCTGAGGATGCTGCCAACGGCAGCGGAGGTGGAGGATCCCACGGCGGTGCTCTGTGGGAAGGAGCTGAGGATGGGTCCGGGCAGGGTCACCACCACGGGGGAGGGCTGGATGACGACGGTGGAGTCCTGGCACTGCCTGACACAGGGCTCATTGCAGCTGTTGGCCAGCGGGGTGGGGCCGCAGGGCTGGCATGGCAGGCAGGGGTTGTAGCAGGACATGTCTTGGGGCTGGAGGTGCACCTGGGAGAGAGGTCAGAGGGAAGCAGAGCCTGAGGGGTGGGTGAGGAGCAGCCTGTCTCCTCAACACAAGGGGGCAAAATCACGTACTGGAGATGAGAGCCAGAGGTGGAGAGAGGTCCAGGGGTTTCTCCTTCCCCGCATCGTGAAAGACCTCTGCCAAGAACGACTAAACCCAGGCATGTCCACGCCTAGCCCATAGTTCAGGAGGCACCTCAGCCTGGCCCCAACCTCTGTCCGTGCCACACCTTCTACCCCCTTCCCTCTCCCATTACAAGAAGTTCCAAGACACAGCAGACAACAGAGAGGCAGGTATGGGCTGTGAAATTCCAAAATAGGAGGAGGACAACAAGGAAGAGGAGGACTCGGAAGAAAAGAAAGGGCTCCAAACTCACCTTTTTCCCAACTAGATAGAGGTGAGAGTGGTGGATGAGAGAGTGGGGAGAAGGGCCCGCTTTTATACTGCTCCTGCACCGCCCCAGGCCGAAAGTCACTGCACGCGGGCAGTAATTTTCCAACAGACTCACCTCCAAAGCAAAGTATCCTACCTAATGGCACAGGTTCTAGTTTTGGTTTCCATCAACGCTGTCATTTCATTTCCTCATTTCTGACATGACTATTAGGCTACGGAGGCTCTTTTGAAGTATCGGGATGAGGGGCCCAAGGATTTCCAGGGCAGGATCATGTCAGCACAGGCAAAAGATGTGCCTCCAAGTGCTGGTGGTGTCTGTGCAGATAGGAGACATGAGCCTGGGGAAATCTGGTGAGGTTGTTTTCAACCCTTCATGCAGGAAGGTGCACATGTCCTCCCACCAATGCAGTCCTCCCCTGGGTGCCCAAAGGCTCCTGTGACTGAGGACATGCCACATCCTTCTCCCTCTCTGCCCGCCTTTCTGCTCACTCCAGCAGTCACTGGTCATTGCCTCTGTAGGCAGGTGGGCTGCACCTCTGATTTCTGATGCCTTTGCCTAATGAAAGCTTCACCTTCCTGGAGACGTTGATTTCTTTGGTAGAGCCATCTGCTCTTGTGGCAGTTCCTGGGGGTCCCCAAACAATGCTTTCACCAGGCTTGCGGAAAGAAAATGTTGCACTCCCAAAAGCCCCGCTTACTCAACAATCTCTGTAGAGTCACCTCTCACGATCAGAGGGGTGTTCTGGGCTTGGGACAGCACCCACCCTCCTCACACCAACACACACTTTGGTTGTACGCTTTGGACTTTGACCTGTGTGACACACAAAGGCCTGGACACTTTTTCAATACATGATGACCATCCTGCAAGCCCCTCGAGCTGTGGGAGTGCTGGCAGGAAGGTCAGGCTGAGGCCGATGGCAGTTGGGCTTCCTGGAGCTGTGTGTCTGGGCACAGCCCAGGGCTTGGTGACGGTTTTCCTGGGGCAGGACCAGAGCTGCCCTGGCTGGAGGGAAAAACAGGCCTGTGTGTGACACAAGCCTGCAGGCAGGACGCACTCCTGGCTTGTCGTCACACCAAAAGGCTGACACACGGCCAATCCACAATTAGAGTGTGACTCGCCATGGGTAGGGAGAGTCTGTCCCAGGAAGCTTGCCTGCCGAAGGCTTTCCCTTGCCCTCCTGGGATGTGTCCCAGCTGCCTTCATACCTGCAGGGCAGGGAAGTGCATCACCTTTTTGATGTAGTCTGAGAGCTGTTTTTGAGCACAGGGCCATTCTGATCCCGTCCCCTCCCTGAGCATCCTCGGGGACGTGGCACTCCAGGGTCCTGTCAGGCCTTGCTTGCTGGGGAGCTGGGGGAAATTTCCTTGCCTCTGCCATGGTGCTGGGTTGTGCTCCAAGCTGACGAGTCCCCTGGGGCATGGGAAAGGAGGCATGGTGAAGCCCTAGTGCCGGGAGAAGATGTGTCGCCTGGGACCCAGGGCTGAGTCCCAGCTGGTGGGGAGCTGTTTTCTGCAAGCCTTTCTTCTCCTCTCCAGAGCATTCAGGACAGCTCCTCACCACGGCCCGGTCTCTTTGTCCAGGAAGATGAGGCCGGTGCACCCATTCCCTTTCACTCTCCAACTCTCTCTCCATCGCTGACCCTGCCCCAGGGGGCAAATCTACCCAGAGGAGGTTCTTCCCTGCCAGGTGCAGGACTATTGTGCTTGCCATGAGACTCCTGTGGCCCAGTCCTCCAGATGGTCTAGGTCTCCCCAAAATGCATTCCTGTTATGGAGCACATCAACTGGCTTGTATGGGTCAACCTTTCTCAGGCGTTCCTTGATTTGATGCCCACCCGTTACCGGGAGGGGTACTCCTCCTTTCTTCCACTCTTTCAGAGGGCGCTGTGGCCTGGGAGACCTTGTAGGTGAATATTGAGAGAGAGAAGACATTGACTCCACCACCCCACTGTCTGTCAGCTTTCAGGAAATCATCTGTCCTAGACAGCAGTTGGCACACATTTCCTCTGTTGGTCTTCGGCTACTCTTGTACAGGTCGATGCTGCTCCTGATGCTTGTTGCCTGTTCCTCTGGATGCCCCTTGCATCACCCAAGGCAGGGTGAGGTTTGGCTTACCTAACATCATCCCAACATGCCTAGGAATTATTACCCAATTCCTTCTTCGCAGCTCATTGCTTCTTCTGACTCCAGGATGCTGCCTTTTGATGTTGGTGACCTGCCTTGAGTACTCTACTTAGCCAAAGATGGTCTGCTGAGCCGTCTCTTTGTTGTCCTGAGTATTGGACTGCATCCTTCTTGTTCTTGGACCATGAGGTGCTTTTCTGAACTCCTTTCTGGTTCACAGCTGCCTCCATGGCATCTTCCATACCAGCTTCCTCACTAGGCCAAATCAGCATGCCTGAAGTCCAGGGGCTCTACACTGCTACTCGCTTTCCTTCCTGCCATCAGGTCTTGAACTCCAGTGTTTTTCAGATGCAACAACCAAGGCTGCCTTGGTTCCAATGTTCCCTTTTGCCCATGACAGAATTGCAGGATCCTTGACGTTGGAAGGGACCTCTGGAGATTGTCTAGGCCAACCGTTCAGGGTCAAGTCCTGTCAAGCTCTGAATACCTACAAGGATGGAGAAGTCACAACTTCTCCAGGCAACACCAGCCATTGCTTGAGCACCTTCACACTATGTAATTTCCCATATTTCAATAAGTACCTATATGGACCTCCTTTCTCTTCACTGGATAGCACTCAGGACAGTCTGGCTCTGTGTTCTTGACTACCTCCTATCAGCTCTTTTACCCATTGCTATGAGGTGTGCCCTTGGGCCTTCTCTCCCACAGGGCGAACAACCCTACCTCTTGCAGCCCATCCTGCCTCAGGGGCTCCAGTCAGTTCATGGCCTCCGTGTCCCTGTGCTGGGCTTACGCCACTGCCTCTCTTCTAGTGTCCAGTCACAAACTGGACACTGTTCTTGGTAGTTGTCATCTCAGCAGTGCTGAGCAGAGAAGAGGGATCACCTTCCACGGTCTGATAGAAACTGCCTTCCCAATGCAGCCCAGCATGGTGTTGGATGCCTTTTCCACATGGGTGCAGGGCTTCCTCATGGTGTCCACTGTACCCACATCCTCTGCTGCAAAGCTGTTTGGAAATTCTTCCTCCCCCACTGTAGGACTTTGCATAAAGGCATTAAACACAACTGGCCCCAGGATGGAGCCCTAACAGACACCAGGAGTCAGTGGCCACCAGATGGACCTTGTGACACTCATCACAACCCTTGGAGTCCAGCAGCCATCCCAGATTTCAGTCCCCTGCACTCCCCTCTTCCCTAGCTTGTATTTGTCAGATTTTCTCAGGCAGTCCTTGATGTGATGCCCAGCCATTACCGGGAGGGGTCCCCCTCCTTTCTTCAGCTCTTTCAGAGGGCACTGTGGCCCAGGAGACCTTGTAGGTGAAGACTGAGAGAGACAAGGCACTGGCTCCTCCCAGCCTGTTCTCTGTACACTGTTCAGGAAATCACCACCCCAGTCAGCAATGGGCCCACATTTTTCTCTGTCAGTCTTCAGCTGATCTTGTAGGGGTGGATGTTCTTCTTGATGCTTTTTGCCTGTTTCTCTGGATGCCCTTTGCAAGACTGAAAGCCAGCTGAGCTTTGCCTTAATATTCTTAACTCATCTGTGCGGCCCTTTGCTGGACTCCAGTATGGCTATGTCTTTCTCGTACTAAAGAGTTGCAAGCGTGACACATTTCATGGCAGTTGTGGTCTCAGAAGTGCTGAGCAGAGAAGAGGGATCACCCTTCTGTGCTGCAGCCCACGGTGCTGTTGGATGCCGTTGCTGCAAGGGCGCAGGGCTGCCTCATGTTGTCCACCAGGACCCATGTCCTTGCCTGCAAAGCTGTTTTGCAGCCCATCGGCCCCAGCCTGTAGTGACGCATGAGGTTCTTCTTCCCTCACTGCAGGACTTTGCATAAAGAGATTTTTGGATTTCCCTGCCTGAACCTCACGACATTCCTGTCTGCCCACGTCTCCACGCTCTTGACATCCCTCTGAACAGCAGCACGGCTATCTGCTGTATCAACGCCCTCCTCCTCTGAGTGGTGTGTCATCTGCAGACTTGCTGAAGGTGTAATCCTTTGAACCCCGCAGGTCATTAAAAGAGGAATTAAACACTACTGAGCCTAGTCTGGATCCCTGCAGTGCAGCAAGAGTGACTGGCCTCTACCTGGACTTCGTGCCCCTCATCACAACCCTTGGAGACCTGCAGATTAACAACATTTGCTGCGGTGCCCTTGCCCACCGGAGGCAGGCACGTCATCAAAGAAGGCCATGAGTTTGGTCAGGCCTGCTTTCCCCTCCATAAATCCATGCTGACCAATCACAGTCACCTTCTTGTTCTTGCTGTGGGAAAATGGCTTCCAGGATGATTTGCTCCATCACCTTTTGCAGGGACTGAGGTGAGGCTGACCTGCCTGTCCTTCCCCGGCTCCTCCTTCATGCCCTTCCTGAAGACAGAGGCCTTTCTTCCAGTCCTCAGATGCACTTCCTGACTGCTGGGACTTTCAAAGGGAGGTGAGGGCAGCGTGGTAGTGACACCATGTCAGTCCACTGTGTTCAAATGTTTTCCAGACTTTATTCTGCTCTACTGTGGTAAGTCTTCCCTCCTCCAGACTTTCTGAGGAATATCAGGATCCCAAATTCTTGACAGAAAATCCTACCAGTAAAGACCAAGGCCCAGAACCCTTAGAGTAACCCTTCCTGCATCCCCTGTCCTCAGAGAAGCTGCCCCGTTCAATGCTGGGGCTGCCTTTGCCCAGGCATCACTTTGGATGGTGACCTACCTGGAAGGAGACCTTCTTGTGCTATGTGCTTGCCTGCTTCAACGCCAGGTAGGCTTTGGCTTTCCGAACCCCAGCCCCGCATACGCAGACAGCCAGGCAAATGTTCTCCCCAGAGCAAAGGGCATCGAGAGGAAGACAGCTGAAACCATCTCCCTTTTCATGGAGATGCAATGGCGAGTGACTGCTGGGGTGAGCTGAGAGAGAGAAGCAAGTGGGATGTCCTTAAAGGAAGAGGAGCCTTTGGATGGTCTGCTGATGTGTGTGGTGTGGGGCAGAGCTGGGCATCTTGCTGCAAAGGGAGTTGGAAACAATCGCACTTCACTGCCCCAAGCCAACTTTCCCTGCCCGCACGAGACCCCAACCAGCACTTGGGGCTCATCTTCTGCCTGCCCCGAAACAATTCAGCCGGGGATATCATTTGGCCTCTCATCCTGGCACATGAAGAAGCCTGCATACGGACAAAGCATGACAGAAATGATGAAATGAAATGACAGCGTTGATGGAAACAAAACTAGAACACGTGCCATGAGGTAGGATTTTTGCTTTGGAGGTGAGTCTGTTGGAAAATTACTGCCCGCGTGGAGTCACCATTGGCCTTGGGCTGTGCAGGATCAGTATAAAAGAGGGCCCTTCTCCTCACTCTCTCATCCCTCCTCTCACCTCCATCTCCTTTGGAACAAGGTGAGTCTGAAGCCCTTTCTCGTCCTCCTTTCCTATGCTTCTTTCTCTGGGATGTCGTAGCACATACACTTCTCTATTTTCCCTATGCTGTGTCTCGGAACTTCTTGTAATGGGATAGGGAAGGGGGTAGAAGTGTGGCACGGACAGAGGTTGGGGCCAGGCTGAGGTGCCTCCTGAACTATGGGCTAGGCGTGGACATGCCTGGGTTTAGTCGTTCTTTGGCAGAGGTCTTTTAGGATGCGGGGAAGGAGAAACCCCTGGGACCTCTCTCCACCTCTGGCTCTCATCTCCAGTACGTGATTTTGCCCCCTTGTGTTGAGGAGACAGGCTGCTCCTCACCCACCCCTCAGGCTCTGCTTCCCTCTGACCTCTCTCCCAGGTGCACCTCCAGCCCCAAGACATGTCCTGCTACAACCCCTGCCTGCCTGCCATGCCAGCCCTGTGGCCCGACCCCGCTGGCCAACAGCTGCAATGAGCCCTGTGTCAGGCAGTGCCAGGACTCCACCGTCGTCATCCAGCCCTCCCCCGTGGTGGTGACCCTGCCCGGACCCATCCTCAGCTCCTTCCCACAGAACACCGCCGTGGGATCCTCCACCTCCGCTGCCGTTGGCAGCATCCTCAGCTCTGCGGGAGTGGCCCATCTCCTCCGGGGGCTTTGGCCTCTCCGGCCTCTCTGGCTTGGGTGGCCCGCTCCTGCGGCACAAGGTGCCTCCCTGCTAAAGCTGTTGCCCTGTACTGAGGCTTCCACTTGGATGGACCTCGTTTCCCTCTTTCGACTCATTAAAGTTCTGCTGCCTCCCAGCCTATGCCTCTGTGTCACCCTTTCACCGCAGATGCTCTCCTAAGATGCCCAGGGAGACAGATGTTGCTGAGGGTGGTTATTGGGAGGGGGGTGTTGGGGATGATTTTGCGGTGCTTGTCAACACAGGCTTGCATTGAGTATGCTTAGTCATGCATCAGGTGATCCTCTGGTTTCTAAATTTGTCTGCCTTTTGGGTTGGGATTGAATTACCCTACATGGATCACTACCATCCCCTTTGTTATGCACACCTTTTCTTTTTCCTGGATAAGCTTAACAGTGTGTTTGGAAGTCGTCAGGAGGGAACGTGGTATTGAGAAGAAATAAGCACCAGCTTCTGAGGAGAGGCCAGGAGAACCCATCCTAACCATGCATTCTCAAAGGGAGTAACGTAGTGCTGTGGGGCTGCCTCATTGTAGAACCATAATACCAAAGAATCATAGGATGGTTTGGATGGAAGAGACCTTCGAAGATCATCCAGTCCCATCCCCCGCCCCGACATGTCATATAACATCATGCTCAGCAATAAAACTGTGGGCAGTCTTTCCAAAGCAGCTGCTCTTCAGAGACTGGCTGGGCATCGGTCTGCTGGTGTTAGGTTGTGGGTGATTGCCTTGCAATACATTTCTTTTGTTCTCTTTTTCCCCTTCCCTTCTTAGATTGCCCTGATCATGACCCAAGGGTATTTCACTCTCTTGATATTCCAGTTCTCTCCCTACCCCACCTGGGACAGCAGATCAGCAGAACAACGGGTGGGTGCTTAGTGCTCAGAAACACACTACGAAGGCCCACAGGTCCCTTGCCCTGCTCCTTCCCTGTCTGTGCCCAGGGATTCCTGGGAACGTTTCTGGGGCAAAGGAGCAGGGAGAGACTCAGGGCCGTAAGAGAGGCAGCAGGAGTGGACTGAGTGTCTCAAAGGGCTGTCCAGGAGCTCTCCAAAGCAATGTGGTGACCAGCAGCAAAGGCTGCAAGAGGGGCTTGCAGCTGAGGAAGGGGAGCTGCTGAGCTGCTGCAGCACGGAGCTGGCTAAGAGGACACATGTCCACCCAGAGCCTTGAATGGCAGCTGGCTTGGTAGCAACCAGCCCTGTCTGCCCACAAATCCTTCAGCCCCTGAGAAGCAACATCCCAAAAGCAGGGCCAGGAAAAGGTGCTTTTGCGGTAACCCCATCAAAACAGCACCGCTCCGGACACCGAGGGACTGTCATCAACATCCTGGGCTATATAAGTAGGAGTGTAGGCAGGAGATCACGGGAGCAATGATCCCACTCTGCTCAGCCCTTCCCTGATAGCATCTGGAACACTGTGTTGAGTTTTGGGCTCTAATGCAAGAAAGCACTTGACCGAGTGGAGGAAGTTGAACAGAGGGTGGGTATGATGTGAGAGGGGGCAGGATCACTTCCTTGGGAAGGAGAGGCTGAGGGCAAGGCACTTCCTGAGCATGAAGAAAAGAAGCCATGGTAGAAGACCTAAAATCACTGGAAGAACTATGGTCACTGAAATGCGTTGGGTCATTAACACATCAGGGTTAGAGGGACGGGGCGCTAGGAAGGGCCTTCGACCTGTTGCCCCGAGGCATGCTGGGGACGCTGCATCACAGTCAAAGTCTTACGGAGATGAGCCAGGGGCTCCTGAGGTAGTTGGAGTCAACAGGGAAACACCCGTGAAACACCCCAAGGGGTGCTCCCCTAAGGAGGCGTCACAGCCAACAGCCCGGCTGAAGTGCCTCTACACAAACGCACGCAGGATGGGCAGCAAACAGGAGGAGCTGGAAGCTACCGTGCTGCTGGAGCAAACCTCCAGCTCTTCAAGGAGTTGGTCAATAGGACCACCTGGGAAACGGTTCTCAGGGACAAGGGGGCAGAACAGAGCTGGCAGATCTTCAAGGACACTTTCCATAGAGCACAAGAGCTCTCGATCCCCAGGTGTAAGGAATTAAGTAAGAAAGGGAGGAGACCAGTATGGCTGAGCTGGGACCTGTTGGTCAAACTAAAAGGCAAGAAGGAACTGCACAGGCAGTTCAAGCAGCGTCAGGTGTCTGGGAAGAGTATAGGGACGCTGCCCGGTTATGTAGGGAGGAAGTCAGGAAGGCCAAGGCGCGGCTGTTGCAAGCCAATAAAGCCGATCATACCCCTGGGATGCATCGAAAGAAGCACAGCCAGCAGGTTGAGGGACGTGATTCTCTGCTTCCAGTCTTCTCTCATTAGATGCCATCAAGGAGTACTGTGCCCAGTATGAAAAAGCCATGTAACTTTTAGAGGAAGCCCAGAGAAGGGCTAGAAAACTTGTCAGAGGGCTGTAACAGCTCTCCTATGAAGAAAAGCTTCAGATGAGAGTGGGGTTGGCATTGTTCACCTGGAGAAGAGAAGGCTCTGGCGAGACCTTGTTGCTGCCTTTCAATATATAAAGGGGACTATAGGGAAGTAGAGAGCTTATTATCAAGGCCTGTGGAGATAGCAACAAGCGGCAGTTTCAAATTGAAATAGGGTAGATGTAGATTGGACATAGGGAAGAAATTTATTGTGACGTAGGCAGCAAAACACTGGAAAATGTTGCCCAGAGAATGATGGTATGCCTCACCACTGAAGAGTTCAAGGTCAGGTTTGATGGAACTTTGCATAACATGATTCAGTAACAGATGTCCCTGCCTATGGCAGGTGGGTTGAACTAGATGACTTTTAGAGGTGTCTTCCATCCAAACCATTCTTTGATTCTGTACTATGGTTCCATGCTAAGGCAGCCCTCTGCACTGTGTCCCTCCCTCTGAGAATGCTGTGGTTAGGATGGGTTCTCCTTCCCAGCGTCTTCTGGGAAGCTAGTGCCTGTGTCTTCTCAGTACCACATTCCCTCCTGACGACTTGCATCACAATGTTGAGCTTTCTGAGGAAAAGAAAAGGTGTGCACAACGAAGTGGATGGCAGTCACTGATCTGGACAGAGTGATTCTACCCCGACCCAAGAGGCAGACAAATTTAAAAGCTAGAGGATCACCTAAGGCATGACTAAGGAAACGCAATGCAAGCCTGTGTTGACAATCACTGCACAACTATCCCCAACAACCCCCTCCCAGAACCACCCCTAAGCCACGTACGTCTCCCTGGGCATCTTGGGAGAGCATCTGCTGGGGAAAGGATGACACAGAGGCGTGGGCTTGGATGCAGCAGAACTTTAATGAGTCAATAGAAGAATATGAGTCCAATATAATTGGAGGCCCCAGTGCAGGAGAACCAGGGGCATTTAAGAGTCTGTGCCCATGGCTGTGGCAGAGATCCCACAAGGTGTCCACCCGCCTGTCCCAGAGAGGGAGCAGGGCCAGCAGGTCCTCCCTAGGCTGGTTCCATGGGGCTCACAGCCCAGGGCAGCACAAGAGAACAAGGACACAGGAGGCAAAGGAAAGTGGGAGAGGGGAAAGGCAGGCATGGGCTGTGCTTTGTGAGAGCCCAGGCTGGCCCCGTCCTAATGCAAGGGGTGTTTGGGTTGCTCAGCCCCTTTGAAAGGAGGATCACAATGCTCCATCCCCAGTCCTGAACCTCTTATGGGTCACTGGGGACCTTCCCAGGGCCATCGCCAGCAGCTTTAGCAGGGGAGGCACCTTGTGCCACAGGAGCGGCCACCCAAGCCAGAGAGGCCGGAGAGGCCAAAGCCCCCGGAGGAGATGGGCACTCCCGCAGAGCTGAGGATGCTGCCAACAGCAGCGGAGGTGGAGTTTCCACGGCAGTGCTCTGTGGGAAGGAGCTGAGGATGGGTCCAGGCAGGGTCACCACCACAGGGGAGGGCTGGATGACGACGGTGGAGTCCTGGCACTGCCTGACACAGGGCTCATTGCAGCTGTTGGCCAGCGGGGTCGGGCCGCAGGGCTGGCATGGCAGGCAGGGGTTGTAGCAGGACATGTCTTGGGGCTGGAGGTGCAGCTGGAATAAACTGAAGACAGAAGAAGAGCCTGAGTTGGGTAAAGAGCAGACTGTCTCGCCACCACAAGGGAGGCAAGACATGAGCTGGAGACAAGAACTGAGGCTGTGTAGGAAAGCACACCGGCTTCGTCTTCCCTATGGCCCACAAGTACCTTGCCACCAGTGACTGAGCCCAGAGAAGTCTCCATATATCACACAGGTCAGAAGACACCTTCTGAGTGTGAGGTCCCAAAACCCAGCCTCTCTCCATGCCACAACTCCATCCCTTCTCTCTCCCATGACAATCAGCCCCATGAGCAATCTAGGATAAAGGGGCAGGTAGGTGCTGCGGAATCCCAGAGGAGGATGAGGATGAGGATGAGAAAGAGGAGAAAGGGCATCAGACTCACCTGGTTCCCAAGGAGAAATAGGCGAGACGAGTGGATGACAGACTGAGAAGGGCCTGCTTTTATACTACTGCACTGCCTAAGGCCCACTGTCACTGTACACACACAGTAATTTTCCAACAGACTCATCTCCAAAGCAAAATATGCTACCTAATGGCACAAGTTGTTTTTTGGTTTCCCTCAACGCTTCCATTACATTTCCTCATTTCTGGCATGCCTGGTCTGCCATGAAGGCTCCTTTCATGTTCTGAGATGAGAGGCCCAATGATCTCCAGGGCCCGGTGATGTCAGTGCAGGCTCAAGATGCCTCCTAGTGCTGGTGAGGTCCACCTGGCATTGAATCAGCCAAAGCACATGGAGGGAAACAAGGTCTTCTTCCAGGTAGGTCAGAGTGAGACTTGGCCAAAGGCAGCCCCAGCACTGAATGGGGTAGATTCAGTGGGGACAGGGATAGCATGCAAGGCGAAGGTACTCCAAGGGTCTTGGCCTTGATCTTTACTGGCAGGATTTGCTGACATCAGGCTCCTGACATTCCTCAGCAAGTCTAGAGCAGGAAAGACATAGCTGCAGTAGAAGAGGATTGGGTGTGGGAACACATAAACAGATTGGACTGACATGAGTGCAAGCAACCTGATGCCATGCACCTGAGGGAATTGGTGGGTGTCACCACATGTCCGCTCTGAACTCCCTTTGAGTGTCACAGCAGTCAGGGAATGCATTTGAGGACTGGAAGAAGGGCCAATGGCCTCCTGTCCTTCAGGAAGGGCATGAAGAGAGAACCAGGGTACGACAGGCCAGTCAGCCTCACCTCAATCCCTGCAAAGGTGATGGAGCAAATCGTCCTGGAAGCCATTTTCCCACAGGAAAGAACAAGAAGGTGATTGGGAGTGGTCACCGTGGATTTACAGAGGGGAAAGCAGGCCTGACGAAACTCATGGCCTCCTTTCATGAAGTGCCTGCCTCTGGTGATTGCAGGAAGTGCAGGAAATGTTGTTAATCTCATCTAAACAAGGCTTTTGATGCTGTCTGCTGTGACAATCGTTACAAAACAACAGACAAAATACAGGCTAGGGAAGAGGGGAGTGCAGGGGACTGAAATCTGGGATGGCTGCTGGACTCCAAGGGTTGTGTTGAGTGTCACAAGGTCCATCCTGGTGGCAACTGACTCCTGGTGTCTGTTAGGGCTCCATCCTGGGGCCAGTTGTGTTTAACGCCTTTATGCAAAGTCCTACAGTGGGGGAGGAAGAATTCCAAACAGCTTTGCAGCAGAGGATGTGGGTACAGTGGACACCATGAGGAAGCCCTGCACCCATGTGGAAAAGGCATCCAACACCATGCTGGGCTGCATTGGGAAGGCAGTTTCTATCAGACCGTGGAAGGTGATCCCTCTTCTCTGCTCAGCACTGCTGAGATGACAACTACCAAGAACAGTGTCCAGTTTGTGACTCCACACTAGAAGAGAGGCAGTGGCGTAAGCCCAGCACAGGGACACGGAGGCCATGAACTGACTGAGCCCCTGAGGCAGGATGGGCTGCAAGAGGTAGGGTTGTTCGCCCTGTGGGAGAGAAGGCCCAAGGGCACACCTCATAGCAATGGGTAAAAGAGCTGATAGGAGGTAGTCAAGAACACAGAGCCAGACTGTCCTGAGTGCTATCCAGTGAAGAGAAAGGAGGTCCATATAGGTACTTATTGAAATATGGGAAATTACATAGTGTGAAGGTGCTCAAGCAATGGCTGGTGTTGCCTGGAGAAGTTGTGACTTTCTCCATCCTTGTAGGTATTCAGAGCTTGACAGGACTTGACCCTGAACGGTTGGCCTAGACAATCTCCAGAGGTCCCTTCCAACGTCAAGGATCCTGCAATTCTGTCATGGGCAAAAGGGAACATTGGAACCAAGGCAGCTTGGTTGTTGCATCTGAAAAAACACTGGAGTTCAAGACCTGATGGCAGGAAGGAAAGCGAGTAGCAGTGTAGAGCCCCTGGACTTCAGGCATGCTGATTTGGCCTAGTGAGGAAGCTGGTATGGAAGATGCCATGGAGGCAGCTGTGAACCAGAAAGGAGTTCAGAAAAGCACCTCATGGTCCAAGAACAAGAAGGATGCAGTCCAATACTCAGGACAACAAAGAGACGGCTCAGCAGACCATCTTTGGCTAAGTAGAGTACTCAAGGCAGGTCACCAACATCAAAAGGCAGCATCCTGGAGTCAGAAGAAGCAATGAGCTGCGAAGAAGGAATTGGGTATAATTCCTAGGCATGTTGGGATGATGTTAGGTAAGCCAAACCTCACCCTGCCTTGGGTGATGCAAGGGGCATCCAGAGGAACAGGCAACAAGCATCAGGAGCAGCATCGACCTGTACAAGAGTAGCCGAAGACCAACAGAGGAAATGTGTGCCAACTGCTGTCTAGGACAGATGATTTCCTGAAAGCTGACAGACAGTGGGGTGGTGGAGTCAATGTCTTCTCTCTCTCAATATTCACCTACAAGGTCTCCCAGGCCACAGCGCCCTCTGAAAGAGTGGAAGAAAGGAGGAGTACCCCTCCCGGTAACGGGTGGGCATCAAATCAAGGAACGCCTGAGAAAGGTTGACCCATACAAGCCAGTTGATGTGCTCCATAACAGGAATGCATTTTGGGGAGACCTAGACCATCTGGAGGACTGGGCCACAGGAGTCTCATGGCAAGCACAAATAGTCCTGCACCTGGCAGGGAAGAACCTCCTCTGGGTAGATTTGCCCCCTGGGGCAGGGTCAGCGATGGAGAGAGAGTTGGAGAGTGAAAGGGAATGGGTGCACCGGCCTCATCTTCCTGGACAAAGAGACCGGGCCGTGGTGAGGAGCTGTCCTGAATGCTCTGGAGAGGAGAAGAAAGGCTTGCAGAAAACAGCTCCCCACCAGCTGGGACTCAGCCCTGGGTCCCAGGCGACACATCTTCTCCCGGCACTAGGGCTTCACCATGCCTCCTTTCCCATGCCCCAGGGGACTCGTCAGCTTGGAGCACAACCCAGCACCATGGCAGAGCAAGGAAATTTCCCCCAGCTCCCCAGCAAGCAAGGCCTGACAGGACCCTGAAGTGCCACGTCCCCGAGGATGCTCAGGGAGGGGACGGGATCAGAATGGCCCTGTGCTCAAAAACAGCTCTCAGACTACATCAAAAAGGTGATGCACTTCCCTGCCCTGCAGGTATGAAGGCAGCTGGGACACATCCCAGGAGGGCAAGGGAAAGCCTTCGGCAGGCAAGCTTCCTGGGACAGACTCTCCCTACCCATGGCGAGTCACACTCTAATTGTGGATTGGCCGTGTGTCAGCCTTTTGGTGTGACGACAAGCCAGGAGTGCGTCCTGCCTGCAGGCTTGTGTCACACACAGGCCTTGTTTTTCCCTCCAGCCAGGGCAGCTCTGTTCCTGCCCCAGGAAAACCGTCACCAAGCCCTGGGCTGTGCCCAGACACACAGCTCCAGGAAGCCCAACTGCCATCGGCCTCAGCCTGACCTTCCTGCCAGCACTCCCACAGCTCGAGGGGCTTGCAGGATGGTCATCATGTATTGAAAAAGTGTCCAGGCCTTTGTGTGTCACACAGGTCAAAGTCCAAAGCGTACAACCAAAGTGTGTGTTGGTGTGAGGAGGGTGGGTGCTGTCCCAAGCCCAGAACACCCCTCTGATCGTGAGAGGTGACTCTACAGAGATTGTTGAGTAAGCGGGGCTTTTGGGAGTGCAACATTTTCTTTCCACAAGCCTGGTGAAAGCATTGTTTGGGGACCCCCAGGAACTGCCACAAGAGCAGATGGCTTTACCAAAGAAATCAACGTCTCCAGGAAGGTGAAGCTTTCATTAGGCAAAGGCATCAGAAATCAGAGGTGCAGCCCACCTGCCTACAGAGGCAATGACCAGTGACTGCTGGAGTGAGCAGAAAGGCGGGCAGAGAGGGAGAAGGATGTGGCATGTCCTCAGTCACAGGAGCCTTTGGGCACCCAGGGGAGGACTGCATTGGTGGGAGGACATGTGCACCTTCCTGCATGAAGGGTTGAAAACAACCTCACCAGATTTCCCCAGGCTCATGTCTCCTATCTGCACAGACACCACCAGCACTTGGAGGCACATCTTTTGCCTGTGCTGACATGATCCTGCCCTGGAAATCCTTGGGCCCCTCATCCCGATACTTCAAAAGAGCCTCCGTAGTCTAATAGTCATGTCAGAAATGAGGAAATGAAATGACAGCGTTGATGGAAACCAAAACTAGAACCTGTGCCATTAGGTAGGATACTTTGCTTTGGAGGTGAGTCTGTTGGAAAATTACTGCCTGCGTGCAGTGACTTTCGGCCTGGGGCGGTGCAGGAGCAGTATAAAAGCGGGCCCTTCTCCCCACTCTCTCATCCACCACTCTCACCTCTATCTAGTTGGGAAAAAGGTGAGTTTGGAGCCCTTTCTTTTCTTCCGAGTCCTCCTCTTCCTTGTGTCCTCCTCCTATTTTGGAATTTCACAGCCCATACCTGCCTCTCTGTTGTCTGCTGTGTCTTGGAACTTCTTGTAATGGGAGAGGGAAGGGGGTAGAAGGTGTGGCACGGACAGAGGTTGGGGCCAGGCTGAGGTGCCTCCTGAACTATGGGCTAGGCGTGGACATGCCTGGGTTTAGTCGTTCTTGGCAGAGGTCTTTCAGGATGCGGGGAAGGAGAAACCCCTGGACCTCTCTCCACCTCTGGCTCTCATCTCCAGTACGTGATTTTGCCCCCTTGTGTTGAGGAGACAGGCTGCTCCTCACCCACCCCTCAGGCTCTGCTTCCCTCTGACCTCCCTCCCAGGTGCACCTCCAGATCCAAGACATGTCCTGCTACAACCCCTGCCTGCCATGCCAGCCCTGCGGCCCGACCCCGCTGGCCAACAGCTGCAATGAGCCCTGTGTCAGGCAGTGCCAGGACTCCACCGTCGTCATCCAGCCCTCCCCTGTGGTGGTGACCCTGCCCGGACCCATCCTCAGCTCCTTCCCACAGAGCACCGCCGTGGGAAACTCCACCTCCGCTGCCGTTGGCAGCATCCTCAGCTCTGCGGGAGTGCCCATCTCCTCCGGGGGCTTTGGCCTCTCCGGCCTCTCTGGCTTGGGCAGCCGCTCCTGCGGCACAAGGTGCCCCCCCTGCTAAAGCTGCTGGCAATGCCTGGGAAGGTCCCCAGGTACCCAGGCTGGTACCAGTCTGGGGTACCAGACTGGGGATGGAGCATTGTGATCTTGCTTTCAGAGGGGCTGAGCAACCCAAACTCCCCTTGCATTAGGACGGGGCCAGCCTGGGCTCTCACAAAGCACAGCCCACACCTGCCTTTCCCCTCTCCCACTCTCTCCTTTGCCTCCCGTGTCCTTGTTCTCTTGTGCTGCCCTGTGCTGTGAGCCCCACAGAGCCAGCCTAGGGAGGACCTGCTGGCCCTGCTCCCTCTCTGGGACAGGCAGATCGACACCTTGCGGGGTCTCTGCCACAGCCCCTTGTGCTTTGTATACTTGGGCCTCCACTCGGATTGACCTCATATCCCTCTTTTAACCCAATAAAGTTCTGCTGCATCCCAGTCCACACCTTTGTGTCATCCTCTTCTGTGCAGCACTCTCCCAAGATTCACAGGGAGGTGGATGTTGCTGAGGGGTGGTCTGGGGAGGGAGTTGTAGGATAAGGTTTTTCAGTGGCTCTTAACATAGGATTGCTTTGACTCTCCTGGGTCGTGCATTTTGTGACACTGCTTTCTAATCTTCACTACCAACGTGGGGCTGGATCGAATCATAGAATCATAGAACGTGTTGGGTTGGAAGGGACCTCTAAAGGCCATCTAGTCCAACCCCCTGCCGTGAGCGACCTAGATCAGGTCGCTCAGAGCCTCATCCAGCCTGGCCTTGGATGTCTCCACGGATGGGGCCTCCACCCCCTCTCTGGGCAACCTGGGCCAGTGTCTCACCACCCTCAGGGTAAAGAACTTCTTCCTAATGTCTCATCTAAACCCACCCTGCTCGAGTTTAAAACCATTGGCCCTCGTCCTATCGCTACGTGCCCTTGCAAACAGCCCCTCCCCAGCTTTCCTGTAGGCCCCTTTCAGGGACTGGAAGGGGCTCTAAGGTCTCCCCGGAGCCTTCTCTTCTCCAGGCTGAATCCCCTGAACTGTCTCAGCCTGTCCTCACAGCAGAGGTGCTCCAGCCCTCAGATCATATTCGTGGCCTCCTCTGGACCCGCTCCAACAGCTCCCTGTCCTTCTTGTGCTGAGGACTCCAGAGCTGGACACAGTACTCCAGGTGCGGTCTCACCAGAGCAGAGTAGAGGGCAAGAATCACCTCTCTGGATCTGCTGGCCACGGTTCTTTTGATGCAGCCCAGGATGCGATTGGCCTTCTGGGCTGCAAGCACACGTTGTTGCCTTCATGTCCAGCTCTTCATCCACCAGTACCCCCAAGTCCTTTTCCATAGGGCTGCTCTCTATCACATCATCCACCAGCCTCTATTGATAACGAGGATTGTCCCAACCCAAGCGTAGGACCTTGCACTTGGCCTTGTTGAACTTCATGAGGTTTGCACGGGCCCACCTCTCTAGCTCGTCCAGGTCCCTCTGGATGACATCCCGTCCCTCTGGCATATCAACCTCACCACTCAGCTTGGTGTCATCTGCAAACTTGCTGAGGGTACACCTTGATCCCACCGTCTATGTCATTGATGAAGATATTGAACAGCACCGGTCCCAGTACGGATCCCTGCGGGACACCACTTGTCACCCCCTCTCCATCTGGACATCGAGCCATTGACCACCACCCTCTGGATGCGACCATCCTTATCCACCGAATAGCCCACCCATCAAATCCGGATCTCTCCAACTTAGAGAGAAGGATGTTATGGGGGATGTGTGTCAAAGGCCTTGCAGAAGTCCAGATAGATGATATCCGTTGCTCTTCCCTTGTCCGCTGATGCAGTCACTCCATTGCAGAAACCCACTAGGTTGGTCAGGCAGGACTTGCCCTGGTGAAGCCATGCTGGCTGTCTCAAATCACCTCCCTGTCCCCCATGTGCTTTAGCAAAGCTTCTAGGAGGATCTGTTCCATGATCTGCCCAGGCACAGAGGTGAGGCTCACAGGGCAGTAGTTCCCAGGGTCCTCCTTTCCACTCTTTTTAAAAATGGGGGCGATGTTTCCCTTTTTCCAGTCGCCAGGGACTTCCCCTCACTGCCATGACTTTTCAAATATCATGCAGAGCGGCTTGGCAACTACATCAGCCAGTTCCCTCAGGACTCTGGAGTGCACCTCATGAGGTCCCATAGACTTGTGTATGTTCAGGTTCCTGAGGTGGTCACGAACCTTTTCTTCACTTACAATGGGAGGGACTTTGTCCCCCAGGTCCCTGTCTTGCAGTCCTCCAACTTGGGAGGCGTGAGGAGAGAGGCTGGCAGTGAAGACTGAGGCAAAAAAGTTGTTGAGAACCTCAACCTTCTCCTCATCTATTGTTGCCAGTTTGCCATTCTCGGTCATCAGGGAGCTTATGCTTTCTTTAACCTTCCTCTTCTGGTTGACATACCTGTAGAAGCCCTTCTTGTATTCTTAGCATCCCTTGCCAATTCCAGCTCCAGCTGCGCCTTGGCCTTCCCGACTTCCTCCCTACATAACCGGGCAGCGTCCCTATACTCTTCCCAGGACACCTGACGCTGCTTGAACTGCCTGTGCAGTTCCTTCTTGCCTTTTAGTTTGACCAACAGGTCCCAGCTCAGCCATACTGGTCTCCTCCCTTTCTTACTTAATTTCTTACACCTGGGGATCGAGAGCTCTTGTGCTCTATGGAAAGTGTCCTTGAAGATCTGCCAGCTCTGTTCTGCCCCCCTTGTCCCTGAGAACCGTTTCCCAGGTGGTCCTATTGACCAACTCCTTGAAGAGCTGGAGGTTTGCTTTCCTAAAATTCAGAGTCCTGACTACGCTCGTCACCTGACACGTATCCCTCAGGACTGTGAACTCCACCAGTGCGTGGTCACTGCAGCCCAGGCCGCCTCCAATCTTGACATCCCCGATGAGCTCACTCACATTGGTGACTATGAGGTCCAGTATCGCATGCCCTCGGGAAGGCCTGGCTGTTTCCTGTCTTAGGAAGTTATCGTCGAGGCACTCCAGGAACCTGCTGGATCGTCTACAGCTCACCGTATTGCTTTTCCAGCAGGTGTCGGGGTCGTTGAAAGCCCCCAGCAGGACAAGAGCCTTCGAGCGCGATGCCTCCTGTAGCTGGAGGAAGAAGGCTTCATCAGTAGGTTCCCCTTGATCAGGCGGCCTGTAGTAGACACCGACCACAAGGTTCCCCTTGTTGCCTCGGTCTCTAATTCCTGCCCATAAGCTTTTGACTTCCTCTTGGCTATTCTTTCGGGACATCTCTTCACACTCTATCCATTCCTTAACATAGAGGGCAACACCTCCGCCCCTCCTTCCTCACCTGTCCCTTCTGAACAGTTCGTAGCCATCCATAGCCACGTTCCAGTCATGGGATTCATACCACCACGTTTCAGTAATGGCCACTCTGTTGTAGCTTTCCAGCAGCACGGTGGCTTCCAGCTCCTCCTGTTTGCTGCCCATCCTGCGTGCGTTTGTGTAGAGGCACTTCAGCCGGGCTGTTGGCTGTGACGCCTCCTTAGGGGAGCACCCCTTGGGGTGTTTCACGGGTGTTTCCCTGTTGACTCCAACTACCTCAGGAGCCCCTGGCTCATCTCCGTAAGACTTTGACTGTGATGCAGCGTCCCCAGCATGCCTCGGGGCAAACAGGTCGAAGGCCCTTCCTAGCGCCCCGTCCCTCTAACCCTGATGTGTTAATGACCCAACGCATTCAGTGACCATAGTTCTTCCAGTGATTTTAGGTCTTCTACCATGGCTTCTTTTCTTCATGCTCAGGAATTGCCTTGCCCCTCAGCCTCTCCTTCCCAAGGAAGTGATCCTGCCCCCTCTCACATCATACCCACCCTCTGTTCAACTTCCTCCACTCAGTCAAGTGCTTTCTTGCATTAGAGCCCAAAACTCAACACAGTGTTCCAGATGCTATCAGGGAAGGGTTGAGCAGAGTGGGATCATTGCTCCCGTTGATCTCCTGCCTACACTCCTACTTATATAGCCCAGGATGTTGATGACAGTCCTCGGTGTCCGGAGCGGTGCTGTTTTGATGGGGTTACCGCAAAAGCACCTTTTCCTGGCCCTGCTTTTGGGATGTTGCTTCTCAGGGGCTGAAGGATTTGTGGGCAGACAGGGCTGGTTGCTACCAAGCCAGCTGCCATTCAAGGCTCTGGGTGGACATGTGTCCTCTTAGCCAGCTCCGTGCTGCAGCAGCTCAGCAGCTCCCCTTCCTCAGCTGCAAGCCCCTCTGCAGCCTTTGCTGCTGGTCACCACATTGCTTTGGAGAGCTCCTGGACAGCCCTTTGAGACACTCAGTCCACTCCTGCTGCCTCTCTTACGGCCCTGAGTCTCTCCCTGCTCCTTTGCCCCAGAAACGTTCCCAGGAATCCCTGGGCACAGACAGGGAAGGAGCAGGGCAAGGACCTGTGGGCCTTCGTAGTGTGTTTCTGAGCACTAAGCACCCACCCGTTGTTCTGCTGATCTGCTGTCCCAGTGGGGTAGGGAGAGAACTGGAATATCAAGAGAGTGAAATACCTTGGGTCATGATCAGGGCAATCTAAGAAGGGAAGGGGAAAAAAGAGAACAAAAGAAAATGTATTGCAAGGCAATCACCCACAACCTAACACCAGCAGACCGATGCCCAGCCAGTCTCTGAAGAGCAGCTGCTTTGGAAAGACTGCCACAGTTTTATTGCTGAGCATGATGTTATATGACATGTCGGGGCGGGGGATGGGACTGGATGATCTTCGAAGGTCTCTTCCAATCCAACCATCATATGATTCTTTGGTATTATGGTTCTACAATGATGGCAGCCCACTGCACTACGTTACTCCCTTTGAGAATGCTATGGTTTAGGATGGGTTTCTCCTGGCCTCTCCTCAGAAGCTGGTGCTTATTTCTTCTCAATACCACGTTCCCTCCTGACGACTTCCAACACACTGTTAAGCTTATCCAGGAAAAAGAAAAGGTGTGCATAACAAAGGGGATGGTAGTGATCCATGTAGGGTAATTCAATCCCAACCCAAAAAGGCAGACAAATTTAGAAAACCAGAGGATCACCTGATGCAGACTAAGCATACTCAATGCAAGCCTGTGTTGACAAGCACCGCAAATCATCCCCAACACCCCCCTCCCAATAAACACCCCTCAGCAACATCTGTCTCCCTGGGCATCTTAGGAGAGCATCTGCGGTGAAAGGGTGACACAGAGGCATAGGCTGGGATGCAGCAGAACTTTAATGAGTCGAAGAGGGAAACGAGGTCCATCCAAGTGGAAGCCTCAGTACAGGCAACAGCTTTAGCAGGGGAGGCACCTTGTGCCGCAGGAGCGGCCGCCCAAGCCAGAGAGAGGGCCGGAGAGGCCAAAGCCCCGGAGGAGATGGGCACTCCCGCAGAGCTGAGGATGCTGCCAACGGCCAGCGGAGGTGGAGGATCCCACGGCGGTGCTCTGTGGGAAGGAGCTGAGGATGGGTCCGGGCAGGGGTCACCACCACGGGGGAGGGCTGGATGACGACGGTGGAGTCCTGGCACTGCCTGACACAGGGCTCATTGCAGCTGTTGGCCAGCGGGGTCGGGCCGCAGGGCTGGCATGGCAGGCAGGGGTGTAGCAGGACATGTCTTGGGGCTGGAGGTGCACCTGGGAGAGAGGTCAGAGGGAAGCAGAGCCTGAGGGGTGGGTGAGGAGCAGCCTGTCTCCTCAACACAAGGGGGCAAAATCACGTACTGGAGATGAGAGCCAGAGGTGGAGAGAGGTCCAGGGGTTTCTCCTTCCCCGCATCCTGAAAGACCTTGCCAAGAACGACGAAACCCAGGCATGTCCACGCCTAGCCCATAGTTTCAGGAGGCCACCTCAGCCTGGCCCCAACCTCTGTCCGTGCAACACCTTCTACCCCCTTCCCTCTCCCATTACAAGAAGTTCGAGACACAGCATAGGAAAATAGAGAAGGTATGTGCTACGAAATCCCAGAGAAAGAAGCGTAGGAAAAGGAGGACGAGAAAGGGCTTCAGACTCACCTTGTTCCAAAGGAGATGGAGGTGAGAGGAGTGGATGAGAGAGTGAGGAGAAGGGCCCTCTTTTATACTGATCCTGCACAGCCCAAGGCCAATGGTGACTCCACGCGGGCAGTAATTTTCCAACAGACTCACCTCCAAAGCAAAATATCCTACCTCATGGCACATGTTCTAGTTTTGTTTCCATCAACGCTGTCATTTCATTTCCTCATTTCTGTCATGCTTTGTCCGTTATGCAGGCTTCTTTCATGTGCCAGGATGAGAGGCCCAATGATATCCCCAGCTGAATTGTTTCGGGGCAGGCAGAAGATGAGCCCCAAGTGCTGTTGGGGTCTCGTGCGGGCAGGGAAAGTTGGCTTGGGGCAGTGAAGTGCGATTGTTTCCAACTCCCTTTGCAGGAAGATGCCCAGCTCTGCCCCACACCACACACATCAGCAGACCATCCAAAGGCTCCTCTTCCTTTAAGGACATCCCACTTGCTTCTCTCTCTCAGTTCACCCCAGCAGTCACTCGCCATTGCATCTCCATGAAAAGGGAGATGGTTTCAGCTGTCTTCCTCTCGATGCCCTTTGCTCTGGGGAGAACATTTGCCTGGCTGTCTGCGTATGGGGCTGGGGTTCGGAAAGCCAAAGCCTACCTGGCGTTGAAGCAGGCAAAGCACATAGCACAAGAAGGTCTCCTTCCAGGTAGGTCACCATCCAAAGTGATGCCTGGGCAAAGGCAGCCCCAGCATTGAACGGGGCAGCTTCTCTGAGGACAGGGGATGCAGGAAGGGTTACTCTAAGGGTTCTGGGCCTTGGTCTTTACTGGTAGGATTTTCTGTCAAGAATTTGGGATCCTGATATTCCTCAGAAAGTCTGGAGGAGGGAAGACTTACCCACAGTAGAGCAGAATAAAGTCTGGAAAACATTTGAACACAGTGGACTGACATGGTGTCACTACCACGCTGCCCTCAACTCCCTTTGAAAGTCCCAGCAGTCAGGAAGTGCATCTGAGGACTGGAAGAAAGCCAGTAGGCCTCCTGTCTTCAGGAAGGGCATGAAGGAGGAGCCGGGAAGGACAGGCAGGTCAGCCTCACCTCAGTCCCTGCAAAAGGTGATGGAGCAAATCATCCTGGAAGCCATTTTCCCACAGGCAAGAACAAGAAGGTGACTGTGAGTGGTCAGCATGGATTTATGGAGGGGAAAGCAGGCCTGACCAAACTCATGGCCTTCTTTGATGACGTGCCTGCCTCCGGTGGGCAAGGGCACGCAGCAAATGTTGTTAATCTGCAGGTCTCCAAGGGTTGTGATGAGGGGCACGAAGTCCAGGTAGAGGCCAGTCACTCTTGCTGCACTGCAGGGATCCAGACTAGGCTCAGTAGTGTTTAATTCCTTTTTAATGACCTGCGGGGTTCAAAGGATTACACCTTCAGCAAGTCTGCAGATGACACACCACTCAGAGGAGGAGGGCGTTGATACAGCAGATAGCCGTGCTGCTGTTCAGAGGGATGTCAAGAGGGTGGAGACGTGGGCAGACAGGAATGTCGTGAGGTTCAGGCAAGGGAAATCCAAAAATCTCTTTGTTTTTGTTGACTCCAACTACCTCAGGAGCCCCTGACTCGTCTCCGTAAGACTTTGACTGTGATGCAGTGTCCACAGCATGCCTCGGGGTAACAGGTCAAAGGCCCTTCCTAGCGCCCTGTCCCTCCAACGCTGATGTGCTGTCCCACCGCTTGTCACAGACCCCTGCACAACATCTCTCTCCCAGGGCATCTTGTGAGAGCATTTGCACAGGAAAGGACGACACAAAGGCATGGGCTGGAATGCAGCAGATTTTTATTGAGTCATAAGAGGGAAATGAGGTCATTCTGAGTGGATGACCCAGTGCAGGTAGCAACAGGGGCAGAAAAGAGACTGTACCCCATGGGAGGAGTGGGAGAAAGGCAGTGGGCCTCGCGTCTTAAGGAAGGGCATTAAGGACGAGCAGGGTACGACAGGCCAGTCAGCCTCACCTCAATCCCTGCAAAGGTGATGGAGCAAATCGTCCTGGAAGCCCTTTCCCAAGATGAAAGAAGGTGGTTATTGTGAGAGGTCACCGTGGATTTACAGAGGGGAAAGCAGGCCTGACGAAACTCATGGCCTCCTTTCATGAAGTGCCTGCCTCTGGTGATTGCAGGAAGTGCAGGAAATGTTGTTAATCTCATCTAAACAAGGCTTTTGATGCTGTCTGCTGTGACAATCGTTACAAACCAACAGACAAAATACAGGCTAGGGAAGAGGGAGTGCAGGGGGCTGAAATCTGGGATGGCTGCTGGACTCCAAGGGTTGTGATGAGTGTCACAAGGTCCATCTGGTGGCCACTGACTCCTGGTGTCTGTTAGGGCTCCATCCTGGGGCCAGTTGTGTTTAACGCCTTTATGCAAAGTCCTACAGTGGGGGAGGAAGAGTTTCATCGAATAATAGAATCACAGAATGGGTTGTTTTGGAAGGGACCTTTAAAGGCCATCTAGTCCAGCCTCACCTGCAATGAGCAGGGACTTAGACCACGTTGGTCAGAGCCCCTTCCAACCTGACCTTGAATGTATCCAGGCACGGGAGACGTCTACGCCCACTCTGGGCAATCTGTCCCATTGTTTCACCACCCTCGTTGTAAAAAATGTCTGCCTTATATCTAGTCTAAATCTTCCCTCTTAGTTTAAAGCCATTACCCCTTGTCCTTTTGTAACAGGCCCTGTTGAAAAGTTTGTCCCCATCTTTCTTATAAGCCCCTTTTAAGTATTGAAAAGCCACAATAAAGTCTCCTTGGAGCCTCCTCTTCTCTGGGCTGAACCACCCCAACTCTCTCAGCCTGTCTTCCTAGGAGAGGGGCTCCAACCCCCTGATCATCTTCATGGCCCTCCTCTGGACCAACTGCAACAGGTCCATATCCTTCTTGTGCTGAGGACTCCAAAGCTGGACACAGTACTCCAGGTGGGGTCTCTCACATGGTGATCCCTCTTCCCTGCTCAGCACTGCTGAGACGACAAGTGCCACAGAGTGTCCAGTTCGTGGCTCCCCAGTACAAGAGAGGCACAACCATACTGGCGCAAGTCCAGCAAAAGGCCACGGAGCCCATGAAGTGCCTGGAGTCCCCGATACTCTAATTTGAATTGGCCGTGTGTGAGCATTTTGGTGTAATGCCAAGCCAGGAATGTGTGCTGTCTGCAGGCTTGTGTCCCACAAGGGCTGAATCCCCTGGACACCAGGGCGGCTCCATCCATGCCCAGGGAAAACTGTCTCCGAGCGCTGGGCTGTATCCGAGTACAGAGCACCAGGCATCCCCAACTGCCATCAGCCTCAGCATGACCTTCTTGCCAGCACTCCCACAGCTCAGGGAGGTCACAAGATGGACAGCATGTTTTGGAAAAGTGTCTTCTGCTGGTCAGGGTCCAAAGCATGTGGCCAAAGTGCATGTTGGTTTGAGGAGAGTGGAAGGAACAAGGCACTGTTCCGAGCCCCGACACATGCCTCTGGTAGTGAGGAGGGACCTGACTCCACAGGGCGTGTTGAGGAATCACCAGGTTTGGGAAGGCAAAGTTCTTCCTCTGCAAGCCTGCTGAGGGCATTGGTTGGGGACCCCCTGAGACTGCCATGAGAGAGGATGGCTTTACCAAACTGACACAGGCAGGAGAGGACTGCACTGGTGGGAGGTTATGTGCAACTTCCTGCCAAGGGGGTGGAAAACAACCTCTCCAGATTTCCCCATACCCATGTCTCCTGCCTGCACAGACCCCTCCAGCCCTTGGAGCACATCTTTTGCCCATCCTTATGTGTTCCTGCCTGGGATATCCTTGGGCCTTTCATCAACACTTAAAAGGAACCTCTGAGGCCTGACGGTCATGTCAGAAATGAGGAAACGAAATGGCAGGTTGATGGAAACCAAGCCAGATCCTGTGCCATTAGGTAGCATATTTTGCTTTGGAGGTGAGTCTGATGGAAAATTACTGCCCGCACGCAGTGACTTTCGGCCTGGGGCAGTGCAGGAGGAGTATAAAAGCGGGCCCTTCTCCTCACTCTCTCATTCACTCCTCTCCACCTCCATCTGCTTTGGAACAAGGTGAGTCTGAAGCCTTATCTCCACCTTCTCCTCTTCCTCTATCCCCTCAGGTTTTCTCAGCACATATTTGCCCTTTTGTCCTATGCTGGGTCATGGGGCTGCTTCTCATGGGAGAGTGAAGGAGGCAGGCAAGTGTTGCATGGAGAGAGGCTGTGTCTTGGCTGAAGTTAGAGATGAGCTAGGCGGTAACCTCCCTGGGCTTGATTGCTTTTCATGGGGAACTTTTGGACTGAAGGGAAAGAGAAGCACATGGGTCTCCCTATAACAGCCTCCAGCTCTCATCTCTGGCTTGGCTTGGCTCCCTTGTGGTGAAATGACAGGCTGCTCCTTATCCACCCCTAATGCTCTACAACCCCCTGCCCTCTCCCAGGTGCACCTCCAGATCCAAGACATGTCCTGCTACAACCCCTGCCTGCCATGCCAGCCCTGCGGCCCCACCCGCTGGCCAACAGCTGCAATGAGCCCTGTGTCAGGCAGTGCCAGGACTCCACCGTCGTCATCCAGCCCTCCCCCGTGGTGGTGACCCTGCCCGGACCCATCCTCAGCTCCTTCCCACAGAGCACCGCCGTGGGATCCTCCACCTCCGCTGCCGTTGGCAGCATCCTCAGCTCTGCGGGAGTGCCATCTCCTCCGGGGTCTTTGGCCTCTCCGGCCTCTCTGGCTTGGGCAGCCGCTCCTGCCGCACAAGTTGCCTCCCCTGCTAAAGCTGCTGGCGATGGCCCTGGGGAAGTCTCTCAGGGACCCACAAGAAGGTACCAGACAGGGGATGGAGCATTGTGATCTTGCTTTCAGAGGGGCTGAGGAACGCCAACATTCCTTGAAAAAGGACGGGGCCAGCCTGGGCTCTCACAAAGCACAGCCCATGCCTGCCTTTCCCCTCTCCCACTCTCTCCTTTGCCTCCTGTGTCCTTGTTCTGTTGTGCTGCCCTGGGCTGTGAGCCCCACAAAGCCAGCCTAGGGAGGACCTGCTGGCCCTGCTCCCTCTCTGGGACAGGCAGATTGGCACCTAGTGGGATAACTTCTATAGCCATGGGGCACAGTCTTTTCTGCCCCTCTTCCTCCCTGCACTGGAGCTTCCACTCCGATTGACCTTGTTTCCCTGTTTTGACCCATTAAAGCTCATCTGCATCCCAGCCCATGCCTCTGTGTCATCCTTTCCCTGCAAATGCTCACAAGGTGCCCAGGGAGAGAGATGTTGTTCAACCATGTTCTGGTATAGAATTTTTGGGCATATATGCAGTGATTGGTAACAGGATTGTATAGGGTCCTCCTGGGAGGGAGTTACATTTCATCATATTAGGCCTCCTACTTGTTCTTTGTAGTTGTAGCTAGAACGTTGTTGATAATCCCATAAATATTCGTGTTTTGCGGGAGGTGCTTGCCCAGCAGCAACCCTGTCTCTCCAACCTCCTCTCCAAAAGGCCAGTAGGCTAAGGGTGTGCAAGAGGTTGGGAGGGGACATAGGCAGGGCAGCAGACTCAAACTGACCAATGTGATATTCCATTCTATATGACTTCATGGCAGCAATAAATGCTAAGAGAAAGGAGGAGTTGGGGGGGGAGGCATTCATTATTGGTGTTTGTCTTCTGAAGCAACCGGTAAGTTTACTGTGATCCTGCTTCCCAGGAGTGGCTGGACATCACCTGCTGCTGGCAAAGTAGAGAAAAAATTGTTTTGTTTTGCTTTTGTTCCACAGACTTTCCTTGCTTTTCTTCATTAAAGTGCCTTCATCTTGTCCCACAATTTTTAAATCTTATTTTGTCCCTCCTTTCTTGCTGAGGAGGGGTAGTGACAGAGCATGTTGGTGTGCACCTGGCAGCCAGGCAAGGTGAACTCATCCCAGTCTTCAGGGCACCGAATGTGGGGCTCGAGACAAGGGGAATTTTGAACTGATCATGCTGTAGCTGTAGCAGTTACTAATAGGCAGGTTTCTATGTGAGTAAGGGAGTTTTCTTGCTGCATTGCTTATCTTTCTATTTGTTTGTACTTGGAACATGTTAACAGAACCAAAGGCTATTGCTTTGTCCTGGCATTGAGGCCCTTACTGTGCTGGGGGAGGTTTCTTGTGGAGAGGATGGGGGAATACACCTCCCTCTTCCCATACAGGGCTGATGTGGGTTGTTTTGTTGGGCATGCTCCCGAGGGCTTGTTCACCCTTATGTGAGGTGTTTAATACTACTAATTAACAGTGCAAGCCTATTGTGGGGTTTGTGGAATCTGATGTCATGCTGGTGTAAGAGGAGACAACTTTTGGGTGTGGTGACAGTGAAACATGCCCTGAGGTGGCTGGTCCTGGGTGGCAGCTTCTTTTAAAGCAGTTGCTTTTAGCACAGAACTGGGACTTGACCTGTGCCGGTCAAGCCACAATTCAGTACTATCAGAGGACTGTGGTTAAGACATGGACCCAGACCACCTGAGGCAACCAAACTACATCAATTAGTTGAGGCAGATAGCCAAACCTCATGTGAGGGCACTTTGTTAAGTTGGGAACAAACACTACTTACAGTATTCACCCAGTAGTGAAAAATAAATAGTGGAGCAGGAGGTGAATGGGTTTATGTAATTGGTTTATAAGGGAGTGTTGCGTAAAAGGGGTGAAGTGGTTTTGGCAGAAAATAAACCCCCTTGCGTTCTACCACTCCTCACTGAGGTGGGAGGCCCGGTGCGGCTGGGTTTAAATTCTGAGTGATGCCCCATCCAGCACTATCAGTCCAATCGTGTTCAATATGTATTAAACTATTACTATTGGATACACTAATAGCGGACTGCACCTTCAGCCTAGTCATGCTCATTAACTAGCACGGCCACTCTCGAGTCTTTGGTTGGGTTCAGTGAGAAACCAAAATGACCAGCAACTTAAACAGTGCAGTTTATTTAAACAACAGATATATAGGTTCTTAGGATTGCCGGTGATAAATACACTGTCTGCAAAGCACATGCAAATGAAAGTATTGTTACATATATCAAGCGCGCGACAAAGTTATAAATGATACAGCCTGGCTATAAAGTAGGAGAGAGATTCTCTAGAGAAATTTCTAAGTTTCCCGAGGAAACACTCGGTATAGTCTAAATCTCACCCAAAGGTGTCCCTATGGGGGGGGGAGAAAGGCTCAGCCCGTCGGCTGGTCCTGGAAGTCAGTGACGGAGTTCTCCTCGACTTGTTCACGATGGTGTCTTCCCTGATATCTCCCCTCTCTTGGGCTATTTTTATACTATTTTTTATCTTCAAGGTGGAGTTTGAGTTACTTTAGTCATAAATACCTTTATTATGATTGCTGTAAAATTCTCTCGCTTCATATTTAAAGGTATAGTTTACGAAAATTCAGGCGCAGACTCAGGGAAGAGTGGTCGCTCCTTGGAGGCAGGTAGCCTTTGGGATGGAGGTGTGTTTTGGTATTATAATGACATTATAATGAGCAAAGTTCACACAAAAGACAGCATTTCATCAAAATTTCAAGAAATGTTGGCTCAGGGTAGTGAGTAGGCAGCTTATCTGTTTCATAGTACCATGTCATTCCCGTATCTGCTATACGTCATAAGGCAAGGCCATGGAATGGTCACATTCTGTCCTGTACCTCCTGTAGCTTCACAAGCAACCTTGTACAGGGAACCAGAGATGTTGCACTCTTCGCATGCCAGCAGCTGTATTATACCTCAGAAGCCTCTTGATTTTATACCTTTCCTTAATGTGTGAACAATGCTGTACTTTTGTATTTTTGGCCATTTTCGTAATTATTCCACAGTGAGTGAGGAGGAGGAAGAGTCTATTTGGGAAGATGGTCCTTCAGCAAAGAAATGGAGAACTTTGAGACATGTGGAAAAGTACAGGCACCAGAGACGTAAGCGGATTACTGCCTGGTAACTCCGATGCTGGGAGAGTGGGCCAACAGTCAGGAATTGGAAGCTGAGGAAGCGAACAGCTGGGATCCCTCGCTAGGGACCGTGGAATGACAGAGGAATTGGAAAAGAGGGAATGAATTGCAGCCTCGGAGGAGTCTCTCTGTCAAATGTGAGGGCAAGATATGTGGAAGGATGATCTTGTGATTTAGCAAGGAAAGCATAGGAAGCATCCAGTACCTGAAGAATTAGCAGTGCTGGAAGTCATCGATGGTGACTTCAGTGACAAGGAGGTCTCCAAAGGTCTGGAGAAGGGCCTGTATACACAGGCCACATGATAAAGGTGATCCAAAATGCACCAGTGTCATATTCTAGCAGCTTGGCAAGAATGTATTGCCCAGGTTTGGATGCATCAACTGTGGACAGAGCATCATGCTACCTCTGAAATTTTGAAGAAAATCTCTCTCCCTCCTTTCCCACAGGCCAGCACCTCAGCTGTGAGGGGCAACCCACGCAGCCGGTCCCCTCCCGCTGTGGTCAGCAGGAAAGGAAGACCCAGGACCATGCTGCGGGGCCCTCTCTGGTTCTTCCTGCGTGACCAGGGGAAGCGGGATGGTGAGCCCACTTTTAAGCTGGCAGCCTGTGTATGTGAACAGAGGTTGAAGAGAGCTGCTAAGAAGGGGCCGTGCAAGAAGTCTGTCGGTTTAGTTGCAGTTTGGTTGCCCCATCCTGTGGGGCAAGAAAGCAGAAGAAGGGTTGGAGCAGGGCAAAAGATTAATTCTGATTCTTCTAAAAGGTGGATTGGCCACCAAAAGAAGCAAGGTCAAAGGAGGTGCACAGGAGGTGTGGTTCTTGGGAGTAGAAATGGCAGGGTGGATGTGGTTACATCCGTATGGATGTGATCAAGAAGATAACAACTGTATCCCCACCAATCTGTCAGCAAGACAATGTAACCCACCACAAGAAAGATTTTTAACCACCCCTGCTGTTGTATTGAGTCCCATGTTGAAACACAAAAAGTCCGGAATGTGTTGACCTTGTATGGCTACCAGGTGCCCACTAGGACTCTTTATCACACCCCGTCCTCAGCAGGATGGGGGGATAACCAGATTAAAAACTTGCGAGTCAAGAGAAAGGGCATTTCGGGAAGAAAAGCAAAGGTGTGGAGAAGCAAAGTAAAGCAAAAGGACTTATTCTCTACTTGCCATCAGCAGGCCAAGTCCAGACACTCCGGATAAGCATTCCAGAGGAGGCATAGAGGTTGCTTTAAGAGACAAATGCCCTATTAATGAATGCAACCACCTCCTTCACCTTTCACGTAGCTTTTAGTGCTGAGCACGATGTCATAGGGCATGGAATACCCCTTTCCTCCTTCAGAGAGGCAGCCTGCAAGAACTGCTCAGCAACAGCTAAGACATCATGTGTTATCAACACCGTTACAGCTATCAACAGAAAGCAGAGAACTATGAGTGCTGCTATGGGGAAAGGTGACTCCATCACAGCCAGACACTATACAATTGTGTCAACAGCCACTGCACCAAGATCGCCAACAATTCCCTCCCAGAACCACCCCTGAGAAACATCGATCTTCCTGAGTATCTTGGGAGAGCTGCTGCTGGGGAAAGGAGGACACAGAGACATGGATTGGGATGCAGATGAACTTTAATAAGTCAAAAGAGGAAAAGAGGAAAATGAGGTCGATCTGAGTGGAGGCCCCAGTGCAGGGAGCACCGGGGGCATGTAAGAGTCTGTGCCCCATGGCTGTGGCAGAGATCCCACCAGGTGTCGATCTGCCTGTCCCAGAGAGGGAGCAGGGCCAGCAGGTCCTCCCTAGGCTGGCTTTGTGGGGCTCACAGCCCAGGGCAGCAGAAGAGAACAAGGACACGGGAGGCAAAGGAGAGAGTGGGAGAGGGGAAAGGCAGGCGTGGGCTGTGCTTTCTGAGTGCTCAGGCTGGCCCCGTCCTTTTCCAAGAGATGTTGGGGTTGCTCAGCCCTTCTGAAAGCAACAGCACAATGCTCAGTCCCCTGTCTGGTACCATCTTGTGGGTCTCTGGGGACCTTCCCCAGGGCCATCACCAGCAGCTTTAGCAGGGGGGGCACCTTGTGCCGCAGGAGCGGCCGCCCAAGCCAGAGAGGCCGGAGAGGCCAAAGCCCCCGGAGGAGATGGGCACTCCCGCAGAGCTGAGGATGCTGCCAACGGCAGCAGAGGTGGTGTTTCCTACGGCGGTGCTCTGTGGGAAGGAGGTGAGGATGGGTCCGGGCAGGGTCACCACCACGGGGGAGGGCTGGATGAAGACAGTGGAGTCCTGGCACTGCCTGACACAGGGCTCATTGCAGCTGTTGGCCAGCGGGGTGGGGCCGCAGGGCTGGCATGGCAGGCAGGGGTTGTAGCAGGACATGTCTTGGGGCTGGAGGTGCACCTGCAGAGAGGGTATGGGGAAGCAGAGCCTGAGGGATGAGTGAGGATCAACCTGTCATCTCACCATAAGGCAACCAAGGCACAAACTGGAGATGAGAGCTGGAGGCTGTGCAGGGAGGTCCGCAGTCCTCACCTTTCCATCAGCAAAGCCCTGCCAAGAGCAACCAGCCCAGGAGGTCCCCTCCTACCTAAAACTCAGGAGACATCCCAGCAAGCTCCAGCGATACTCCATGCGACATCATCTACCACCAGAAGAAAAAGCCCCACGACCCAGCAAGGTCAGGACGGACAAAGAGGCAAGAATGCACTGAGATATTCCAGAGCAGGAGGAATGGCAAGGGTTTCAAACTCACCTTGTTCCCCAGGGGACGGAGATGGAGAGAGGTGGATGAGAGAATGAGGAGAAGGGCCTGAATTTATACTGCTCCTGCACTGCCCCAGGCCGAAAGTCACTGCACGCGGGCTGTAATTTTCCATCAGACTCACCTCCAAAGCAAAATATCCTAGCTAATGGCACAGGATCTGTTTTGGTTTCCATCAATTCTGCCGTTTCATTTCCTCATTTATGACATGACCATGTGGCCTCAGAGGCTCCTTTTAAATGTGGCGAGGAGAAGCCCAAGGATTTCCAGGGCAGGAACACATTCTGTACAGGGAGATGTGCTCCAAGTGCTGGAGGGGTATGTGTAGACAGGAGACATGGGTCTGGGGAAATCTGGTGACGTTGTTTACAACCCTTGGTGCAGGAACGTGCACATGTCCTCCCACCAATGCTGTCCTCTCCTGGGTGCCAAAAGGCTCCTGTGAGTGATGATGTGCTGCATCCTCCTCCCTCCGTGCCTGCCTCCCTGCTCACTCCAGCAGTCACTGGTCATTGCCTCTCCAGGCAGGTGGGCTGCATTGTGCTTTCAAATGCCTTTGCCCAAGGAAAGCTTCTCAGTCCTGGAGACAATGGTTTCTTTGGTAATGCCATCTGCCCTCCTGGCAGTTTCTGGGGGTCCCCAAACAATGCCCTCGGCTTGTGGAAGGAGAATGTTGCCCCCCTGAAGGGGCATAATGGGGCTCAGGACAGCGCCTTGTTCCTCGCACTCTCGTCACACCCTCATGACCTTTGGCCACATGCTTTGGACCCTGACCAGCAGGAGACACAAATGCCTGGCCACTTTTCCAATACATGCTGACCATCTTGTGACCGTCCTGTGAGCTCTGGGAGTGCTGGCAAGTAGGTCATGCTGAGGCCGATGGCAGCTGGGGCTGCCTGGAGCTGTGTACTCAGGTACAGCCCAGTGCTCAGTTTTCCCTGGGCATGGATGGAGCTGCCCTGGCCGGAGGGGAACCCGGCCCTGCGTGGGACAAGGACCTGCAGAGAGCACGCACTCCTGGCTTGGCGTCACACCAAAAGGCTGACACACGGCCAATGCACAACTAGAGTGTGACTCGCCGTGGGTAGGGAGAGTCTGTCCCAGGAAGCTTGCCTGCTGAAAGCATTCCCTTGCCCTCCTGAGATGAGTCCCAACTGCCTCCATACCTGGAGGGCAGGGAAGCGCATCGCCTTTTTGATGTAGTCTGAGAGCTGTTTTTCTAGGCAGGGCCCTTCTGGGCACACCCCTTCCCTGAGCATCCTCAGGCACATGGCACTGCAGCATCTTGCCAGGCCTCACTCAGTGGGGAATTGGGGGAAGTTTCCTTGGCTCTCCCATGGTGCTGGGTTGTGCTCCATGCTGAAGAGGCCTCTGGGGCATGGGAAAGAAGGCATGCTGTAGCACTAATGCCAGGAGAACACGTATTGCCTGAACTCAGGGAGAACTCCCCGCTGGTGGGGAGTTATTTTCTGCATCCTGAACTTTCCCTCCGTGGAACATTCAGGAGAGCTCCTCACTGCAGCTTGGTCTCTTTGGCCAGCAAGATGAGGCCTGTGCATCTGTTCTTTTCCCCCCTCAACGACTCTGCTTGTTTTCCTGAGTAATGGGCTGGATCCTTCTTGCTCTTGGACCATGAGGTGCCGTAGGCACTGCCAGCTTTCTGAGCGCCTTTTTGCTTCAGAGCTGCCTCCGTGGCATCCTAGCACCGGCTGCCTGACGAGGCTGAAGTCTGTGTGCCTGAAGTCCAGGGGCTGCGCTCTGCTACTGACTTTCCTCCCTGCCATCAAGTCTTGAACTCTCGGTTTCTCAGGTGTGATAGCCATGACCGCCCTTGATTCCAATGTTGCCAACCAATTTTCCCTTGTTAGGAGCGGGTGTGCATCACCCATCTTTTGCCCATGACAGAATCACAGGATCACTGAGTTTTGAAGGGACCTCTGGAGATCATCTAGGCCAAGCACCCCTGCTCAAAGCACAGTTAGCCTTTGGAGGACGATCAGGGCCAAGTCTTTTCTTATGTCTTCATGGAATTTCCCGTATTTTGATATTTGCCTATTACCTCTTGTCCCTTCACTGGATAGGACTCAGGACAGTCTGGCTCTATGTTCTTGACTCCCTCCCATCAGCTCTTTTAGCCATTGCTAAGAACTGTACGCTGGGGTCTTCTTTCCTACAGGGTGAACAACGCCACCTCTTGCAGCTCCTCCCAGCTTACGGCGTCCAGTTACTTCATAGGCACTGTGGCCCTTTCCTGGACTTCACCAGTGTGACTGTCCCTCTCTTGTACTGGGGAGCCGTGAAATGAACAATGCTCGTGGCAGTGGTGTCTCAGCACTGCTGAGTAGAGAAGAGGGATCACCTTCCACGGTCTGATGGAAACTGCCTTCCTAATGCAGCCCAGGATGGTGTTGGACGCCATTTCCACATGGGCACAGGCTACCGGATTTTGTCATTCTGGAGCCATGTCCTCTGCTACCAAGCTGTTTGGAAGCCCACTGGCCCCAGCCTGTTGTGGGGGACAGTAGGTCCTTCTTCCCCCAAGGAAGGACTTGGCATAAAAAGATTAAACACTAGTTGTCCTTGTCTGGACCCCTGAGATGCACCAGGAGATAGTGGCCACCAGCTGGACCTCATGCCACCCATCACAACCCTTGCAGTCCAGCAGCCATCCCAGATTTCAGTCCCCTGCGCTCTTCCCTAGCGTGTATTATCTGTTGGTCTGTAATGATTTTTACAGCACATAGCCTCAAAAGCCTTGTTTAGAGAAGATGAACAACATTTGCTGCGCTGCCCTCACCCACCAGAGGCAGGCACATCACCAAAGGAGGCCGTGAGGTTGGTCAGGTCTGCTTTTCCCTCCATAATTCCATGCTGACCACTCACAATCACCTTCTTGTCCTTTCATCTTGGGAAAGGGCTTCCAGGACCATTTGCTCCATCACCTTTGCAGGGATTGAGGTGAGGCTGAACGTCCTGTCCTTCCACAGCTCCTCCTTCATGCCCTTCCTGAAGACTGGAAGCCCTTTGTCTTTTCTCCACTCCTCAGATGCATTCCCTGACTGCTGGGACATTCAAAGGGAGTTGAGAGCGGCCATGTAGTGACACCAAACATTCCCTTAGGTGCATGGCATCATGTTGCTTGTGTTCATGCATTCTGTTTAAGTGTTCCCACACCTGATCCTCCTCTACTGCAGCTAAGTCTTCCCTGCTCCAGACTTTCCAAGGAATGTCAGCAGCCTGATCTCTCAACAGAAAATCCTGCCAGTAAAGACCAAGGCCAAGACCCCTTGGAGTGCCTCTGCCTTTCCTATAACCCCTGTCCCCAGCGAAACTGTCCCGTTCAGTGCTGCGGTTGCATTTGACCAAGGCTTGCTTTTGCTGCTTACCTACCTGGAAGAAGACCTTGTTTCCCTCCACATGCTTTGTCTGATTCAACACCATGTGGACTCCACCAGTATGTTGGAGAGTATCTTTAGCCCCTGCTGACACCACACAGGCCTGGAAATGCTTGGGCGTCTCATCCCGGCACATGAAAGGAGCGTGCATGGTAGACCAGTTATGCCAGAAATGAGGAAATGTGATGGCAGCGTTGAGGGAAACCAAAACACAACCTGTGCCATTAGGTAGGATATTTTGGAGGTGAATCTACTGGAAAATTTTGCCCGCATGAAGTGACTGTACACCTGAGGCAGTGCAGGAGCAGTATAAAAGTGGGCCCTTCTCCTCACTCTGTCATCCACTCCACCTGCCTCCATCTCTTTGGCAACAAGGTGAGTCTTCACCACTATCTCCTTTGCCTTCTCGTTCTCCTCCAGTGTATCTCAGCGCATACCTGTCCCTTTGTCCTACACTGGGTCTTGCTACTGCTTGTCATGGGAGAGGGAAGGGGGCAGAAGATATACGACGGAGACAAGTTAGGGCTTGTCTAGGGGTCTTGTAAGCTATGGGCTAGGTGCTGGTGTGTGTCTCCATGGGGGCTTAGATGGTCTTGGCAGGGCTCTTTTGGGCCCATGGGAACAACGCCTCCAGCTTATGTCTGCAACTCATGCCTTGGCTCTGTCTTAGCGGGGTGAGAGGCTGATCCTCACTCACTCTTTGAGCCCTGCTTCCCTCTGCCCTCTCTCCCAGGTGCACCTCCAGATCCAAGACATGTCCTGCTACAACCCCTGCCTGCCATGCCAGCCCTGTGGCCCGACCCCGCTGGCCAACAGCTGCAATGAGCCCTGTGTCATGCAGTGCCAGGACTCCACCGTCGTCATCCAGCCCTCCCCCGTGGTGGTGACCCTGCCCGGACCCATCCTCAGCCTCCTTCCCACAGAGCACCGCCGTGGGAAACTCCACCTCCGCTGCTGTTGGCAGCATCCTCAGCTCTGCGGGAGTGCCCATCTCCTCCGGGGGCTTTGGCCTCTCCGGCCTCTCTGGCTTGGGCGGCCGCTCCTGCGGCACAAGGTGCCTCCCCTGCTAAAGCTGCTGGCGATGGCCCTAGGGAAGGATCCCCAGAGACCCACAAGATGGTACCAGACAGGGGACTGAGCATTGTGCTGTTGCTTTCAGAAGGGCTGAGCAACCCCAACACCCCTTGAAAAAGGACGGGGCCAGCCTGGGCACTCAGAAAGCACAGCCCACGCCTGCCTTTCCCCTCTCCCACTCTCTCCTTTGCCTCCCGTGTCCTTGTTCTCTTCTGCTGCCCTGGGCTGTGAGCCCCACAAAGCCAGCCTAGGGAGGACCTGCTGGCCCTGCTCCCTCTCTGGGACAGGCAGATCGACACCTGGTGGGATCTCTGCCACAGCCATGGGGCACAGACTCTTACATGCCCCCGGTGCTCCCTGCACTGGGGCCTCCACTCAGATCGACCTCATTTTCCTCTTTTCCTCTTTTGACTTATTAAAGTTCATCTGCATCCCAATCCATGTCTCTGTGTCCTCCTTTCCCCAGCAGCAGCTCTCCCAAGATACTCAGGAAGATCGATGTTTCTCAGGGGTGGTTCTGGGAGGGAATTGTTGGCGATCTTGGTGCAGTGGCTGTTGACACAATTGTATAGTGTCTGGCTGTGATGGAGTCACCTTTCCCCATAGCAGCACTCATAGTTCTCTGCTTTCTGTTGATAGCTGTAACGGTGTTGATAACACATGATGTCTTAGCTTTTGCTGAGCAGTTCTTGCAGGCTGCCTCTCTGAAGGAGGAAAGGGGTATTCCATGCCCTATGACATCGTGCTCAGCACTAAAAGCTACGTGAAAGGTGAAGGAGGTGGTTGCATTCATTAATAGGGCATTTGTCTCTTAAAGCAACCTCTGTGCCTCCTCTGGAATGCTTATCCGGAGTGTCTGGACTTGGCCTGCTGATGGCAAGTAGAGAATAAGTCCTTTTGCTTTACTTTACTTCTGCGCACAGCCTTTGCTTTTCTTCCCGAAACGGCCTTTCTCTTGACCCACAAGTTTTTAATCTGGTTATCCCCCCATCCTGCTGAGGACGGGGTGTGATAAAGTGTCCTAGTGGGCACCTGGTAGCCATACAAGGTCAACACATTCCAGTCTTCAGGGCACTCAATGTGGGGCTTGTGACATTGCCCTGGCATTGAGGCCCTTACTGTGCTGGGGGAGGTTTCTTGTGGAGAGGATGAGGGAATACACCTCCGTCTTCCCATACAGGACTGATGGGGGTTGTTTTGTTGCGCAGGCTCCCAAGGTCCTTCTTTACCCTTATGTGAGGTGTTTAATACTACTAATTAACAGTGTCGGCCTATTGTGGGTTTTGTGGAACCCGATGTCATGCTGGCGTAAGGGGAGACAACTTTTGGGTGTGGTGACAGTGAAACATGCCCTGAGGGGGCTGAGCTGGGATGGCAGATTTTAGCACAGTATAGGAGCTTGACCTTTGTGTATCGAGCCACAATTCAGTACTACCAGAGGACTGTGGTTAAGACATGGATCCAAACCACCTCTGAAAATGCCATGATTGGCCTAGGGATCCAAACTAGGTCTAAGAACGCAGTAGTTGAGGCAGAGACCCAAACCTCATGTGAGAACACCACGGTTGAGGTGGGACCCAAATACCGCCTACAGTAACCACGTGAGTAGTGAAAAAGAAATAGCGGACAAGGAAGTGAATGGGTCCATCTTGTTGATTAGTAATGGAGTGAGGAGAAGGAAGAGTCTGATCCAGAAGCCAGTCCTTCAGCAAAGACTCAGGAGATGAAATGGAAAAGAGGGAATGAATTGCAGCCTCTGGAGGCATCTCCTGTCAAGTGGAAGAGCAAGACACCCATTCAAGGAATAACCGCCCCAGTAGTGACAACGAACTAGTGGAGTAGGAGGTGAGCGGGTCTATATAATTGGTTTATAAGGGAGTGAGGAGGAGGAAGAGTCTGTTCTGAAGGACGAGAAGCTGGCCCTTCAGCAAAGAAATGGAAGGAAGAAGTGAGAGAAATCACTCAAGAGATGGAAAGTACCCATTCCCTGACCTCAAGAGAACTTTGAGACATGTGGAAAGATTATAATACACCTTTGGTTGTTCAGGCCATTCAACAGTCCTTCAGAAATGTCGCTCTACTGCTGTGGATGACAAAGTAGACATGTTTAAAAAATTTCAAACATAAGTTGTTTTATGGAATCGCTCTTGAGGTGTCATACCTACGGGATTCCCCCTTTTTCGTTGATCAAGCATGGTTTTTAAAGTATGATGCATACGCTCCACAATTGCTTGCCCAGTTGGGGAATGAGGAATACCGGTGACATGTTTAATACCCCATGTCTGTAAAAAGACCTGTACCTTAGCAGACACATAAGCCGGTCCGTTATCAGTTTTTGTAGTTTTCGGTACTCCCATGACTGCAATGCATTGCAACCAATGTCGAATAACATCATAAGCCTTCTCTCCTGTATGAGCAGTAGCTACAACAAAGTGAGAAAACAAATCAACTGAAACATGTACATAGCGCAAACATCCAAATTCCATAATGTGCGTAACATCGGATTGCCCAAGTTCATCAGGTGTAAGCGCTCACGGGTTAACCCCCGCAAATGATGGCAGAGGAGCCAGCTGCTGACAATCGGCACAAGTTTGCACAATATCATGTGCTTGTTGTTGTGTTGAAGAAAATTGCTTCCTCAATGCCTTTGCATTTTGATGAAAAAAATCACGCGACATTTTCGCTTGCTGCATAATATTCGGAGTTGTTACCGACAGAGTGTGATAATCTGCAACTCTGTTTCCCTCAGTTAAAGGACCAGGTAAAATGCTATGGGAGCGTATGTAGACAATAAAATAAGGAAACTGTCTTTTTTGTAAAAGCAACATTAATTGCAGTAAAAGATTAACTGACAGTTGGTTCTCTACTTGTTTTAGAAATGCTCCTTCAGGTCTTTGAACAATGCCAGGGACATATTCAGAATCTGCCACTATATTTAACAGTTCCTGTTGAAATAAGACAAACGCCTTTACTGTATCCCTGAACCATCTACAAACACCGTATGGGCACCAGTAAGAGGCTTTGGTGCTAGCAGGATGCGCAGCTGTAGACTGTAACAATCTGTGCTGGGGCAAAGAATAATTTATTTGCCCAATATAATCTACTGAGGCAATTTGTAGGTTGAGACTTTGTGATAACCAAAGGTCAAGGTCGTCCTTTTTGACAGGGACGTGTATGTGGCTTGGATCCATTCCAGAAAGCTGCTGACAGCGCAAACGACCCTGCGAAATCAATCGTGCTAACATTTCAGTCATCATAGTTACTGTTTTTGAAAAGGTATGTGGCAAAAATACCCACTCTAATGCAGTCAGGCTCTTTGCGAGCGCATCATCCCACTGTCCTATCAGGGCGTAAGGTTGAAATTCTTGATATATCACAAACAGTCTGATAGGAAGGTGTTCAATGCGTCTTGCAGAAGTAGTAGACTATGCCTTATCTGCAACATGCTGTAATGCCTTCTGAGCTGTTGGGGTTAATGAACGTGGAACCTACGGGGGGAGGGGGCAGACACAGTGCTTCAGGGCGTCCCCTGTATCTTCAAAGTGCGCTCATGTCTCTCCCCCTCTCTCCGACCTCAGACAGCTCCCTTATATCCGGCACCGGATTGAGTGGAAAAGTACAGGCTAGAGTCGCCGCACGCGTGGCCAGCGCACGCAGCGAGCCTCACCAGACTCATGATCCAGCTGTGCTAACAGCGGATGTCTGATACCTGACTACATTGTTGTACTCCCTTCTTGTTACCTTCTTCTTTGAAGGTCAGGTTCTGATGGATGCACACATAGTTTTTGCAGCAACAGTACTAAGTCCCTTTTTCCCAACATGTATACTGGGTTTGGTTCAACTAGTAATTTTCCGTCGTGTCTCACTCGGACCATCCTCTATTATCCCTTACACATGCCACCCCGTGGTCTGCAGTTGGGACACGACGATATTCTACAACTGGTACAAGGGTATGATGCAAAGCGGCATCTACAACTGATCGCATAATGCTTATTGAACACGGCAAACAGCATACTAAACATAACAGACAAATTCCTTCCACACAGGCAATGAGTATAATTTGCTTCAACCAACCCCACCCCCAAGTCCATCCAGCAAAGAAATTTCACCCAGGGGTCTCCACAAGTTGCTGGTTCGGTCGGTGCAGTTCTCGCAACTGGGCATGGATGGATTTGGAGTGGTCACTTAGATTCATACAACACAGTCCTTTAAAATCTTGACAACCATGTCTGTGAGCTAAAAGCAAAGAATCAATAGCAGCTCTGTTTTGCAGCGTCGCATGTCGAATGCTATCTACATCTAGCAATAACTCAGAAATAGCTGTACTAGTGGCATTACTGAACTTATCCCTGGCAGCGAGAGAGTCCTTGTTATCAAGAATCCTTGGCAGCGAAAGAGCCGTTGTTAGCAAGAGCGCATGCGCACTCCCTGTTCTTGCTGGTACTGTGCTTTGACCTTCTTCAACAACAGGCCAAGATTCTCAAGCAGCTAGATAAGGTGTCCCTGAGTCCATCACAGACTTATGTCATCTAAGTGTTTTTCTTGCAAGCGCCCGAGACTGAATAACAATTAGTGTGATATATGTGTTTTCCAGCACCCAGGTGCGAGGCCCTTGAGCGTATTTACAATCTTCCTCGCCAATCTTCCGTTGCTTTCCCATATTCCACCCCCCAGCTCAAGAGACCGTGTCTGCTGGGGTTCATTTAGTCTCGCAGGGTATAACACAGGGTAATTTACAAAGGCGTGCAATAGCATATATACAAACAGGAAAAAAAACCCCCCAAACATATCTCTGTAGTACTGCTTTGAATCAGGTGCCCATTTCTCTTTTTCTGCCGCTTTCTCGTAGTGCGTATGGCATACTTTTGTGCTAACGCGGCACATTTCCCTTCTAGTTGTTCCTGTTTGGGGTTTTATTTATTTATTTATTTATTTCCTTTCTCCTTTTTTTTCTTTTTTTTGTCTTTTTTTTTCTTTTTTTCTCTCTGTTTTTTTTTCCCCCCCCATCACTTATGGCTGACATAAAAGTCTGCCTTTGCAACAAGAGCTCACCCTTAAGTTTCTCATTTTCCTACAGAGCATCCTATAGATTTTGGCTTAACTCCTTTTCCCAATCAACCATAATCTTACAGCCAAACAGCAAACAACCAGCCATACGCCCTGCATGGGCGAGCCGTTCCCGAGAGCGTAAGCGTGTTGGCTGGTGAAAAATTCTTTGCTTGACGGAGTGTCAGCCCTAGTCACGTATGAGAACAGTACCACACCGGGCAGAACACCTGCTCAAGCGGAGTCACCTAACGACACTGCACAGAACAACAAATGAACAGTAGCACAGATGCTGATCAGCAGGTGTAAGCTGGCGCCCACACACACTTACACAGCAGACATACGAAGACACCACTTCTATCTCAGGGAGACGGCTGGGGAGGGGAGGGGAGGGGGTGAGGCGGGCGGTGGCGGGAGCGAAGCGGCTGCGGCTCCGTCCTTCTCCGCCGACATTCTGACAATACACGGCAATACCCCGATTCCGGCTGCGCACGGATAAGTGGTTGAGAAGGAGGAACAGACGCGGTACCTGGCACAAATGGAGGAGGATTAAGAATGGAGGAGCGCGATAACGACTTTCATCGGTGTTGCTGTAAAATCTCCTCCGCAGTTGGAGCGGATGCAGGCATAGCTTTAGTTGGGGTTAAAGGTGGATATAAATCAGGTTCAGTCTCTGGAGTTGTTGGAGCAGGATCAAAGGGAACTTCTGGCTCTTCGACTCCTGAATTGTGCTTTTGGTAATGTTCTTCAGGATTGGGAATTTCAGGAGATTCAGGCTGAGGGTCCGCAACTGGGGGTATTACGTCAACAGACTGAGGTTCCTCTGGGGGAGCTTGTGGTGCCCCTCCAGCAACCCCTTGCAGGGCTTGCTCTGCGGGATGCAGCGTTCGTATGGCAGTGTATACACTTTGCCAAATAACTATTATTCCTTCTGGCAAGGACAAGTGCAGCGTCTCCCGCGTTTGCAATTCCTCCCCCACTTTTTGCCAGTGAGCTAAATCATAGGATCCCCCTTCAGGGAACCATGAGCAATAATCGCGTATCCATACAAGCAAAGTTATTAATTTGACAGGGGCCACTTTAAAGCCCTGTTCTGTGAAAGTGCGCTGCAGAAGTTCAAGTTGCAGTTTCTGTTCTCGAGTAGCTGTTTGTCCCATTTTTAATATCTACCACGGCTGCTCACCTTTTTCGTCCAGCGAATGGCGATGAAAGTAACTGTTAGAGAGCTCTCGGTATGAATTCCTCTGTCCAGCCACGGGTACACCACCGGATAATTAGTACTTCATATCTCTGTTCCTTTTAATCCTTGTTCTTTTAAACCTTGTTCTATTAAACCTGATTTGGGCGCCATTTGTGGTGTATTAAGGCACGGACTCCGGCTGTGATGAGCACGAAATCCTTTATTGCTTCTCAGGCCTCGGCTTTTATAGCCGAGCTCTAAAAGTTTCCATGCACCTGCTAGGCAAGTAAACACGTATGTCAGATCACTAACGCAGTCGCCTTGTTCAGTTCCCACCAAGATAAGCACGCGAAGCTGTTTTCTTGTTCCATGTTTATACTGAACCAGTTTCTCTTCGTTTCATCCATATCGATATGTGCGTTACTATTTCTGTGTGCTCTGCTCCCTGTGTCCATGGCCGTACGCAGACCTCTGCTCGTAGATGTGCCACAGGGGACTTCAGTGACAAGGAGGTCTCCAAAGGTCTGGAGAAGGGCCTGTGTATACAGGCCACATGATAAAGGTGATCCAAAATGCACCAGTGTCATATTCTAGCAGCTTGGCAAGAATGTATTGCCCAGGTTTGGATGCATCAACTGTGGACAGAGCATCATGCTACCTCTGAAATTTTGAAGAAAATCTCTCTCCCTCCTTTCCCACAGGCCAGCACCTCAGCTGTGAGGGGCAACCCACGCAGCCGGTCCCCTCCCGCTGTGGTCAGCAGGAAAGGAAGACCCAGGACCATGCTGCGGGGCCCTCTCTGGTTCTTCCTGCGTGACCAGGGGAAGCGGGATGGTGAGCCCACTTTTAAGCTGGCAGCCTGTGTATGTGAACAGAGGTTGAAGAGAGCTGCTAAGAAGGGGCCGTGCAAGAAGTCTGTCGGTTTAGTTGCAGTTTGGTTGCCCCATCCTGTGGGGCAAGAAAGCAGAAGAAGGGTTGGAGCAGGGCAAAAGATTAATTCTGATTCTTCTAAAAGGTGGATTGGCCACCAAAAGAAGCAAGGTCAAAGGAGGTGCACAGGAGATGTGGTTCTTGGGAGTAGAAATGGCAGGGTGGATGTGGTTACATCCGTATGGATGTGATCAAGAAGATAACAACTGTATCCCCACCAATCTGTCAGCAAGACAATGTAACCCACCACAAGAAAGATTTTTAACCACCCCTGCCGTTGTATTGAGTCCCATGTTGAAACACAAAAAGTCCGGAATGAGTGGACCTTGTATGGCTACCAGGTGCCCACTAGGACACTTTATCACACCCCGTCCTCAGCAGGATGGGGGGATAACCAGATTAAAAACTTGCGAGTCAAGAGAAAGGGCATTTCGGGAAGAAAAGCAAAGGTGTGGAGAAGCAAAGTAAAGCAAAAGGACTTATTCTCTACTTGCCATCAGCAGGCCAAGTCCAGACACTCCGGATAAGCATTCCAGAGGAGGCATAGAGGTTGCTTTAAGAGACAAATGCCCTATTAATGAATGCAACCACCTCCTTCACCTTTCACGTAGCTTTTAGTGCTGAGCACGATGTCATAGGGCATGGAATACCCCTTTCCTCCTTCAGAGAGGCAGCCTGCAAGAACTGCTCAGCAACAGCTAAGACATTCTGTGTTATCAACACCGTTACAGCTATCAACAGAAAGCAGAGAACTATGAGTGCTGCTATGGGGAAAGGTGACTCCATCACAGCCAGACACTATACAATTGTGTCAACAGCCACTGCACCAAGATCGCCAACAATTCCCTCCCAGAACCACCCCTGAGAAACATCGATCTTCCTGAGTATCTTGGGAGAGCTTCTGCTGGGGAAAGGAGGACACAGAGACATGGATTGGGATGCAGATGAACTTTAATAAGTCAAAAGAGGAAAAGAGGAAAATGAGGTCGATCTGAGTGGAGGCCCCAGTGCAGGGAGCACCGGGGGCATGTAAGAGTCTGTGCCCCATGGCTGTGGCAGAGATCCCACCAGGTGTCGATCTGCCTGTCCCAGAGAGGGAGCAGGGCCAGCAGGTCCTCCCTAGGCTGGCTTTGTGGGGCTCACAGCCCAGGGCAGCAGAAGAGAACAAGGACACGGGAGGCAAAGGAGAGAGTGGGAGAGGGGAAAGGCAGGCGTGGGCTGTGCTTTCTGAGTGCCCAGGCTGGCCCCGTCCTTTTTCAAGGGGTGTTGGGGTTGCTCAGCCCTTCTGAAAGCAACAGCACAATGCTCAGTCCCCTGTCTGGTACCATCTTGTGGGTCTCTGGGGACCTTCCCCAGGGCCATCACCAGCAGCTTTAGCAGGGGGGGCACCTTGTGCCGCAGGAGCGGCCGCCCAAGCCAGAGAGGCCGGAGAGGCCAAAGCCCCCGGAGGAGATGGGCACTCCCGCAGAGCTGAGGATGCTGCCAACGGCAGCGGAGGTGGTGTTTCCTACGGCGGTGCTCTGTGGGAAGGAGGTGAGGATGGGTCCGGGCAGGGTCACCACCACGGGGGAGGGCTGGATGAAGACAGTGGAGTCCTGGCACTGCCTGACACAGGGCTCATTGCAGCTGTTGGCCAGCGGGGTGGGGCCGCAGGGCTGGCATGGCAGGCAGGGGTTGTAGCAGGACATGTCTTGGGGCTGGAGGTGCACCTGCAGAGAGGGTATGGGGAAGCAGAGCCTGAGGGATGAGTGAGGATCAACCTGTCATCTCACCATAAGGCAACCAAGGCACAAACTGGAGATGAGAGCTGGAGGCTGTGCAGGGAGGTCCGCAGTCCTCACCTTTCCATCAGCAAAGCCCTGCCAAGAGCAACCAGCCCAGGAGGTCCCCTCCTACCTAAAACTCAGGAGACATCCCAGCAAGCTCCAGCGATACTCCATGCGACATCATCTACCACCAGAAGAAAAAGCCCCACGACCCAGCAAGGTCAGGACGGACAAAGAGGCAAGAATGCACTGAGATATTCCAGAGCAGGAGGAATGGCAAGGGTTTCAAACTCACCTTGTTCCCCAGGGGACGGAGATGGAGAGAGGTGGATGAGAGAATGAGGAGAAGGGCCTGAATTTATACTGCTCCTGCACTGCCCCAGGCCGAAAGTCACTGCACGCGGGCTGTAATTTTCCATCAGACTCACCTCCAAAGCAAAATATCCTAGCTAATGGCACAGGATCTGTTTTGGTTTCCATCAATTCTGCCGTTTCATTTCCTCATTTATGACATGACCATGTGGCCTCAGAGGCTCCTTTTAAATGTGGCGAGGAGAAGCCCAAGGATTTCCAGGGCAGGAACACATTCTGTACAGGGAGATGTGCTCCAAGTGCTGGAGGGGTATGTGTAGACAGGAGACATGGGTCTGGGGAAATCTGGTGACGTTGTTTACAACCCTTGGTGCAGGAACGTGCACATGTCCTCCCACCAATGCTGTCCTCTCCTGGGTGCCAAAAGGCTCCTGTGACTGATGATGTGCTGCATCCTCCTCCCTCCCTGCCTGCCTCCCTGCTCACTCCAGCAGTCACTGGTCATTGCCTCTCCAGGCAGGTGGGCTGCATTGTGCTTTCAAATGCCTTTGCCCAAGGAAAGCTTCTCAGTCCTGGAGACAATGGTTTCTTTGGTAATGCCATCTGCCCTCCTGGCAGTTTCTGGGGGTCCCCAAACAATGCCCTCGGCTTGTGGAAGGAGAATGTTGCCCCCCTGAAGGGGCATAATGGGGCTCAGGACAGCGCCTTGTTCCTCGCACTCTCGTCACACCCTCATGACCTTTGGCCACATGCTTTGGACCCTGACCAGCAGGAGACACAAATGCCTGGCCACTTTTCCAATACATGCTGACCGTCTTGTGCCCGTCCTGTGAGCTCTGGGAGTGCTGGCAAGTAGGTCATGCTGAGGCCGATGGCAGCTGGGGCTGCCTGGAGCTGTGTACTCAGGTACAGCCCAGTGCTCAGTTTTCCCTGGGCATGGATGGAGCTGCCCTGGCTGGAGGGGAACCCGGCCCTGCGTGGGACAAGGACCTGCAGAGAGCACGCACTCCTGGCTTGGCGTCACACCAAAAGGCTGACACACGGCCAATGCACAACTAGAGTGTGACTCGCCGTGGGTAGGGAGAGTCTGTCCCAGGAAGCTTGCCTGCTGAAAGCATTCCCTTGCCCTCCTGAGATGAGTCCCAACTGCCTCCATACCTGGAGGGCAGGGAAGCGCATCGCCTTTTTGATGTAGTCTGAGAGCTGTTTTTCTAGGCAGGGCCCTTCTGGGCACACCCCTTCCCTGAGCATCCTCAGGCACATGGCACTGCAGCATCTTGCCAGGCCTCACTCAGTGGGGAATTGGGGGAAGTTTCCTTGGCTCTCCCATGGTGCTGGGTTGTGCTCCATGCTGAAGAGGCCTCTGGGGCATGGGAAAGAAGGCATGCTGTAGCACTAATGCCAGGAGAACACGTATTGCCTGAACTCAGGGAGAACTCCCCGCTGGTGGGGAGTTATTTTCTGCATCCTGAACTTTCCCTCCGTGGAACATTCAGGAGAGCTCCTCACTGCAGCTTGGTCTCTTTGGCCAGCAAGATGAGGCCTGTGCATCTGTTCTTTTCCCCCCTCAACGACTCTGCTTGTTTTCCTGAGTAATGGGCTGGATCCTTCTTGCTCTTGGACCATGAGGTGCCGTAGGCACTGCCAGCTTTCTGAGCGCCTTTTTGCTTCAGAGCTGCCTCCGTGGCATGCTAGCACCGGCTGCCTGACGAGCCTGAAATCTGTGTGCCTGAAGTCCAGGGGCTGCGCTCTGCTACTGACTTTCCTCCCTGCCATCAAGTCTTGAACTCTCGGTTTCTCAGGTGTGATAGCCATGACCGCCCTTGATTCCAATGTTGCCAACCAATTTTCCCTTGTTAGGAGCGGGTGTGCATCACCCATCTTTTGCCCATGACAGAATCACAGGATCACTGAGTTTTGAAGGGACCTCTGGAGATCATCTAGGCCAAGCACCCCTGCTCAAAGCACAGTTAGCCTTTGGAGGACGATCAGGGCCAAGTCTTTTCTTATGTCTTCATGGAATTTCCCGTATTTTGATATTTGCCTATTACCTCTTGTCCCTTCACTGGATAGGACTCAGGACAGTCTGGCTCTATGTTCTTGACTCCCTCCCATCAGCTCTTTTAGCCATTGCTAAGAACTGTACGCTGGGGTCTTCTTTCCTACAGGGTGAACAACGCCACCTCTTGCAGCTCCTCCCAGCTTACGGCGTCCAGTTACTTCATAGGCACTGTGGCCCTTTCCTGGACTTCACCAGTGTGACTGTCCCTCTCTTGTACTGGGGAGCCGTGAAATGGACAATGCTCGTGGCAGTGGTGTCTCAGCACTGCTGAGTAGAGAAGAGGGATCACCTTCCACGGTCTGATGGAAACTGCCTTCCTAATGCAGCCCAGGATGGTGTTGGACGCCATTTCCACATGGGCACAGGCTACCGGATTTTGTCATTCTGGAGCCATGTCCTCTGCTACCAAGCTGTTTGGAAGCCCACTGGCCCCAGCCTGTTGTGGGGGACAGTAGGTCCTTCTTCCCCCAAGGAAGGACTTGGCATAAAAAGATTAAACACTAGTTGTCCTTGTCTGGACCCCTGAGATGCACCAGGAGATAGTGGCCACCAGCTGGACCTCATGCCACCCATCACAACCCTTGCAGTCCAGCAGCCATCCCAGATTTCAGTCCCCTGCGCTCTTCCCTAGCGTGTATTATCTGTTGGTCTGTAATGATTTTTACAGCACATAGCCTCAAAAGCCTTGTTTAGAGAAGATGAACAACATTTGCTGCGCTGCCCTCACCCACCAGAGGCAGGCACATCACCAAAGGAGGCCGTGAGGTTGGTCAGGTCTGCTTTTCCCTCCATAATTCCATGCTGACCACTCACAATCACCTTCTTGTCCTTTCATCTTGGGAAAGGGCTTCCAGGACCATTTGCTCCATCACCTTTGCAGGGATTGAGGTGAGGCTGAACGTCCTGTCCTTCCACAGCTCCTCCTTCATGCCCTTCCTGAAGACTGGAAGCCCTTTGTCTTTTCTCCACTCCTCAGATGCATTCCCTGACTGCTGGGACATTCAAAGGGAGTTGAGAGCGGCCATGTAGTGACACCAAACATTCCCTTAGGTGCATGGCATCATGTTGCTTGTGTTCATGCATTCTGTTTAAGTGTTCCCACACCTGATCCTCCTCTACTGCAGCTAAGTCTTCCCTGCTCCAGACTTTCCAAGGAATGTCAGCAGCCTGATCTCTCAACAGAAAATCCTGCCAGTAAAGACCAAGGCCAAGACCCCTTGGAGTGCCTCTGCCTTTCCTATAACCCCTGTCCCCAGCGAAACTGTCCCGTTCAGTGCTGCGGTTGCATTTGACCAAGGCTTGCTTTTGCTGCTTACCTACCTGGAAGAAGACCTTGTTTCCCTCCACATGCTTTGTCTGATTCAACACCATGTGGACTCCACCAGTATGTTGGAGAGTATCTTTAGCCCCTGCTGACACCACACAGGCCTGGAAATGCTTGGGCGTCTCATCCCGGCACATGAAAGGAGCGTGCATGGTAGACCAGTTATGCCAGAAATGAGGAAATGTGATGGCAGCGTTGAGGGAAACCAAAACACAACCTGTGCCATTAGGTAGGATATTTTGGAGGTGAATCTACTGGAAAATTTTGCCCGCATGAAGTGACTGTACACCTGAGGCAGTGCAGGAGCAGTATAAAAGTGGGCCCTTCTCCTCACTCTGTCATCCACTCCACCTGCCTCCATCTCTTTGGCAACAAGGTGAGTCTTCACCACTATCTCCTTTGCCTTCTCGTTCTCCTCCAGTGTATCTCAGCGCATACCTGTCCCTTTGTCCTACACTGGGTCTTGCTACTGCTTGTCATGGGAGAGGGAAGGGGGCAGAAGATATACGACGGAGACAAGTTAGGGCTTGTCTAGGGGTCTTGTAAGCTATGGGCTAGGTGCTGGTGTGTGTCTCCATGGGGGCTTAGATGGTCTTGGCAGGGCTCTTTTGGGCCCATGGGAACAACGCCTCCAGCTTATGTCTGCAACTCATGCCTTGGCTCTGTCTTAGCGGGGTGAGAGGCTGATCCTCACTCACTCTTTGAGCCCTGCTTCCCTCTGCCCTCTCTCCCAGGTGCACCTCCAGATCCAAGACATGTCCTGCTACAACCCCTGCCTGCCATGCCAGCCCTGTGGCCCGACCCCGCTGGCCAACAGCTGCAATGAGCCCTGTGTCATGCAGTGCCAGGACTCCACCGTCGTCATCCAGCCCTCCCCCGTGGTGGTGACCCTGCCCGGACCCATCCTCACCTCCTTCCCACAGAGCACCGCCGTGGGAAACTCCACCTCCGCTGCTGTTGGCAGCATCCTCAGCTCTGCGGGAGTGCCCATCTCCTCCGGGGGCTTTGGCCTCTCCGGCCTCTCTGGCTTGGGCGGCCGCTCCTGCGGCACAAGGTGCCTCCCCTGCTAAAGCTGCTGGCGATGGCCCTAGGGAAGGTCCCCAGAGACCCACAAGATGGTACCAGACAGGGGACTGAGCATTGTGCTGTTGCTTTCAGAAGGGCTGAGCAACCCCAACACCCCTTGAAAAAGGACGGGGCCAGCCTGGGCACTCAGAAAGCACAGCCCACGCCTGCCTTTCCCCTCTCCCACTCTCTCCTTTGCCTCCCGTGTCCTTGTTCTCTTCTGCTGCCCTGGGCTGTGAGCCCCACAAAGCCAGCCTAGGGAGGACCTGCTGGCCCTGCTCCCTCTCTGGGACAGGCAGATCGACACCTGGTGGGATCTCTGCCACAGCCATGGGGCACAGACTCTTACATGCCCCCGGTGCTCCCTGCACTGGGGCCTCCACTCAGATCGACCTCATTTTCCTCTTTTCCTCTTTTGACTTATTAAAGTTCATCTGCATCCCAATCCATGTCTCTGTGTCCTCCTTTCCCCAGCAGCAGCTCTCCCAAGATACTCAGGAAGATCGATGTTTCTCAGGGGTGGTTCTGGGAGGGAATTGTTGGCGATCTTGGTGCAGTGGCTGTTGACACAATTGTATAGTGTCTGGCTGTGATGGAGTCACCTTTCCCCATAGCAGCACTCATAGTTCTCTGCTTTCTGTTGATAGCTGTAACGGTGTTGATAACACAGAATGTCTTAGCTGTTGCTGAGCAGTTCTTGCAGGCTGCCTCTCTGAAGGAGGAAAGGGGTATTCCATGCCCTATGACATCGTGCTCAGCACTAAAAGCTACGTGAAAGGTGAAGGAGGTGGTTGCATTCATTAATAGGGCATTTGTCTCTTAAAGCAACCTCTATGCCTCCTCTGGAATGCTTATCCGGAGTGTCTGGACTTGGCCTGCTGATGGCAAGTAGAGAATAAGTCCTTTTGCTTTACTTTGCTTCTGCGCACAGCCTTTGCTTTTCTTCCCGAAACGGCCTTTCTCTTGACCCACAAGTTTTTAATCTGGTTATCCCCCCATCCTGCTGAGGACGGGGTGTGATAAAGTGTCCTAGTGGGCACCTGGTAGCCATACAAGGTCAACACATTCCAGTCTTCAGGGCACTCAATGTGGGGCTTGTGACATTGCCGTGGCATTGAGGCCCTTACTGTGCTGGGGGAGGTTTCTTGTGGAGAGGATGAGGGAATACACCTCCGTCTTCCCATACAGGACTGATGGGGGTTGTTTTGTTGCGCAGGCTCCCAAGGTCCTTCTTTACCCTTATGTGAGGTGTTTAATACTACTAATTAACAGTGTCGGCCTATTGTGGGTTTTGTGGAACCCGATGTCATGCTGGCATAAGGGGAGACAACTTTTGGGTGTGGTGACAGTGAAACATGCCCTGAGGGGGCTGAGCTGGGATGGCAGATTTTAGCACAGTATAGGAGCTTGACCTTTGTGTATCGAGCCACAATTCAGTACTACCAGAGGACTGTGGTTAAGACATGGATCCAAACCACCTCTGAAAATGCCATGATTGACCTAGGGATCCAAACTAGGTCTAAGAACGCAGTAGTTGAGGCAGAGACCCAAACCTCATGTGAGAACACCACGGTTGAGGTGGGACCCAAATACCACCTACAGTAACCACGTGAGTAGTGAAAAAGAAATAGCGGACAAGGAAGTGAATGGGTCCATCTTGTTGATTAGTAATGGAGTGAGGAGAAGGAAGAGTCTGATCCAGAAGCCAGTCCTTCAGCAAAGACTCAGGAGATGAAATGGAAAAGAGGGAATGAATTGCAGCCTCTGGAGGAGTCTCCTGTCAAGTGTGAGGGCAAGATATGTGTTGAAGGATGATCTTGTGATTTAGCAAGGAAAGCATAGGAAGGCATCCAGTACCTGAGAGAATTAGCAGTGCTGGAAGTCATCGATGGTGACTTCAATGACAATGAGGTCTCCAAAGGTCTGGAGAAGAGCCTGTGTATACAGGCCACATGATAAAGGTGATCCAAAATGCACCAGTGTCATATTCTAGCAGCTTGGCAAGAATGTATTGCCCAGGTTTGGATGCATCAACTGTGGACAGAGCATCATGCTACCTCTGAAATTTTGAAGAAAATCTCTCTCCCTCCTTTCCCGCAGGCCAGCACCTCAGCTGTGAGGGGCAACCCACGCAGCCGGTCCCCTCCCGCTGTGGTCAGCAGGAAAGGAAGACCCAGGACCATGCTGCGGGGCCCTCTCTGGTTCTTCCTGCGTGACCAGGGGAAGCGGGATGGTGAGCCCACTTTTAAGCTGGCAGCCTGTGTATGTGAACAGAGGTTGAAGAGAGCTGCTAAGAAGGGGCCGTGCAAGAAGTCTGTCGGTTTAGTTGCAGTTTGGTTGCCCCATCCTGTGGGGCAAGAAAGCAGAAGAAGGGTTGGAGCAGGGCAAAAGATTAATTCTGATTCTTCTAAAAGGTGGATTGGCCACCAAAAGAAGCAAGGTCAAAGGAGGTGCACAGGAGGTGTGGTTCTTGGGAGTAGAAATGGCAGGGTGGATGTGGTTACATCCGTATGGATGTGATCAAGAAGATAACAACTGTATCCCCACCAATCTGTCAGCAAGACAATGTAACCCACCACAAGAAAGATTTTTAATTGCCTCTGTGTGGACCTTCCTTCTGCAAACACTGCAGCAGAACTGGGGAGGAGAGTGTTGGGCTGGGGAAGCTATGGGTCTGTGGGGCACATGAGGAGCCATCACCATTCTTGAAGGAATGGGAGGTGAACTGATGCGCATAATCAAATCAAGTTGTCCTAGTTTGAGGTAAAACAGAACCAATTTTCTGATTTGTAATTTTACTTTTTAGCTGGGCCTCTTCTAACTAACTAAAGCCTGAAATTAACGGCATATTGTTCAGAAACTGTTCACTCTCAGAGTGATAAGACCTGATTATACCAAGGAACGGTATGCACAGAGGCTCTTGCTTATACTTATTGCTATAACAACCAAGGTCAGATAACTTCGCTGTTTGTCCCGTTAGAGGGTCGGAAGCGGAGAAGCGTAGAGGGGTCCCACCTGCAGGGAGGAGCAGACGGGACAGGTGACCCAAAACTGACCAACAGGGTATTCCATCCCATCTGCATCACGCTCAGTATAAAAGCTAAGGGATCAAAGGGGCAAGTAGGCTCAGGCTCTGGCTCCGGTCTCTGGGCTCCGGCTCTGGCTCCGGCTCAGGCTCCGGCTCAGGCTCCGGCTCTGGCCCTGGCTTGGGCTTGGGCTCGTTTTCCTTCAATGACCGACGTCTGAGGAGGACCCTGTCTGTTCGTCTGCCTTTGATCCTGATCTGAGCATTCCTGACTCTCATCCCGGAATTCAGCTCCTGTCCGTCGCTGACTCCAGTCTGGGACTTTCCCTGTGTCTGCTGGTGACGTGATCGTCATCCTGGGAGCTGGATACGGTTTTGTATATATTGTATACTTTTTTTTTTTTTTTCCTTTTTCTTTTCTCTATTATTTACTATTTTCTTATTTATTATTATTTTCATTAAAGTAGTTTAGTTTTTTCTAAACTCGTAAATCTCCTTATCTCTTCCTCTCCTCTCTGAGGAGAGAGGGGGGGAAGGGCCATCTGCCGTTCCGATTGGTCAATCTGGCCAAAACCACGACACAAGTCTGTATCACTGCATAAGCATCCTGAAGAACCCCTTCCCAGAGCCACACCAGAGCACCCTCCTTCTTCCTGAGTATAATTTGAGAGCTCCTGTAGGGGAAAGTATGACACAGACGCATAGGCTGGGATGCCGTAGAATTTTAATTAGTCAAAAGATGAATACAATGTCAATCTAATTGGAGAACCTAGTGCAGGGAGCAACAGGGGCAGAAAAGAGACTGTGCCCCATGGCTATAGAAGTTATCCCACCAGGTGTCAATCTGCCTGCCCCAGAGAGGGAGCAGGGCCAGCAGGTCCTCCCTACGCTGGCTCTGTAGAGCTCACAGCCCAGGGCAGCACAAGAGAACAAAGACATGGGATGGAAAGCAGAGAGTGGAAGAGGGGAAAGGCAGGCATGGGCCGTGCTTTCTGAGTGCCCAGGCTGGCCCAATCCTTTTAGCAACGGTTGCTGGGGTTGCTCAGGCCTGCTGATAACAACACGGTGCTCCGTCCCCAGTTCTGAACCTTCTTCTGGGTCCCTGGGGACCTTCTCCAGGGCCATCACCAGCAGCTTCAGCAGGGGAGGCACCTTGTGCCGCAGGAGCGGCTGCCCAAGCCAGAGAGGCCGGAGAGGCCAAAGCCCCCGGAGGAGATGGGCACTCCCGCAGAGCTGAGGATGCTGCCAACAGCAGCGGAGGTGGAGTTTCCCACGGCGGTGCTCTGTGGGAAGGAGGTGAGGATGGGTCCGGGCAGGGTCACCACCACGGGGGAGGGCTGGATGACGACGGTGGAGTCCTGGCACTGCCTGACACAGGGCTCATTGCAGCTGTTGGCCAGCGGGGTGGGGCCACAGGGCTGGCATGGCAGGCAGGGGTTGTAGCAGGACATGTCTTGGATCTGGAGGTGCACCTGGGAGAGAGGGCAGAGGGAAGCAGAGCATTAGGGGTTGATAAAGAGTAGCTTGTCACTCCATCATGAGGGAGCCAAGCCGCAAGGTGGGCACAAAATGTGGAGGTGCTGAAGGAAGGCCTATGTGTTTCCCCTTCCCCTCATCCCAAAAGAACCCTGCCACGAGTGATCAAGCCCAGGTAGGTCCCTGGCCAGCCCATACCTCATGTCAGCCAAGACCCAGACTGTCTCCATGCCACACCTTCTGCCCACTTCCCAAACCATAAATTTCCCAAAAAAGAATTAGTGCCACAAGCCAGAACAAGACAGGGTATGTTGTAAGAATTCCCAGAGAAGGAGAAGGAGAAAGGGCTTTGGACTCACCTCGTATCCAGGGAGATGGAGGCAAGTGGAGTAGATTACAGAGAGAGAAGGGCCAACTTTTATATTGCTCCTGCACTGCCTCAGGTGTACAGTCACTTTTTTGCAGGCAGTAATTTTCCATCAGACCCACCTCCAAAGCAAAATATCCTACCTAATGGCACAGGATGTGTTTTGTTTCCCTCAACGCTGCCATCACATTTCCTCATTTCTGGCATAACTGGTCTACCATGCACGCTCCTTTCATGTGCCGGGATGAGACACCCAAGCATTTCAGGGGCAGGGTGGTGGTCAAGATACTGTCCTAAGTGCTGGTGGGGTCAACCTAGTGTTCAATCAGGCAAAGGATATGAAGGGCAATAAGAAAGTCTTCTTCCAGGTAGGTAAGCAGCAAAAGCAAGGCTTGATCCTCACCATGCACCTGAGGGAATTGGTTGGTGTCACTACATGGCCGCTCTCAACTCCCTTTGAATGTCACAGCAGTCAGGGAATACATCTGAGGAGTGGGAGAAAGCCAGTGGTCCTCCTGTCTTCAGGAGGGGTAAGAAGGAGGAGTCGGGGAAGGAGAGGCCGGTCAGTCTCACCTCAATCCCCACCAAAGGTGATGGAAGAAATCATCCTGGAAGCCCTTTCCCAAGATGAGAGGACAAGAAGGTGACTGTGAGTGTCAGCATGGATTTATGGAGTGGAAAGCAGACCTGACCAACCTCACGGCCTTCTTTGATGAAGTGCCTGCCTCTGGTGGATGAGAGCAGTGCAGCAAATGTTGTTAATCTCATCTAAACAAGATTTTTGATGCTGTCTGCTCTGACAATCATTACAAACAAACAGAGAAAATACAGGCTAGGAAAGAGGTCAATGCAGGGGACTGAAATCTGGGATGGCTGCTGGACTCCAAGGGTTGTGATGACTGGTACAAATTCTAGCTGGATGCCACCAAATCCTGGTGCCTTATAGGGGTCTAGCCTGGGGCCAATAGTGTTTAACGACTTTATGCAAAGTCCTGCAGTGAGGGAGGAAGAATTTGCTGCCCCATGACAGGTTGGTGCCAGTGGGATTCCAAACAGCTTTGCAGCGGAGGACGTGGGTCCTGGAAGACACCATCAGGTAGCCCATGTGGAAATGCATTCGGAAGGTTTTTTTTTTCCATCAGATTGTGGAAGGTGATCCCTCTTCCCTTCTCAGTACTGCTGAGACAAAATTAGATGTCCAGTTCGTGGCCCCCAGTACAAGAGAGGCACTTTGGTAGGTCCAGCAAAGGGCCTCAGGTGCTCATAAAGCGACTGGAGCCCCTGAGGCAGGGGGGACTGTGAGAGGTGGGGTTGTTCACCCTGTAGAAGAGAAGGCCCCAGGACACACCTCATAGCAATGGGTAAAAGAGCTGATGGGAGGGAGTGAAGAACATAAAGCCAGACTGTCCTGAGTCCTATCCAGTGAAGGGACAAGAGGTATTTGGCACATAGAGAAATATGGGAAATTCCATGAAAACATAAGAAAAGACTCTGTTAGTGTGAGGGTGCTCAAGCACGGTTGAGCACTGGGGTTGCCTGGACAAGTTGTGGCTTCTCCATCCTTGCAGGTTTTCAGAGCTTGACAGGACTTGACCCTGAGCCTCCTCCACAGCCTGACCATGCTTTGAGCAGGGATAGTTGGACTAGATAATCTTGAGTCCCCTTCTAACCTCAAGGATCCTGTGATGCTGTCATCGGAAAAGAAACGTGCTGCACAGCTGCCCCTAAGAAGGAAGAACTAGTTGGGAACATTGGAATCAAGGCAGCCTTGGTTGTAATGCCTGAGAGACACTGGAATTCAAGACTTGATGGCAGGAAGGAAAGCGAGTAACAGAGGAGAGCCCCTGGACTTTGGGCATGCTGACTTCAGCCTTATCAGGCAGCTGGTATGGAAGATGCTATGGAGGCAGCTGTGAACCAGAAAGGAGCTCAGAAAAGCTGGCAGCACCTTAGGCACCTCATGGTCCAAGGTCAAGAACGGTCCATTGCCAATAATCAGGACAACAAGCAGATGTCTCAGCAGTCTGGCTTTGGCTAAGTGGAGTACTCAAGGTACCAACATCAAAAGGCGGCATCCTGGAGGTGGAAGGATGGATGAGCTGCAAAGGAGGAATTTGGAAATAATTGCTAGGCATGTTTGGATGCTGTTAGGAAGCCAAAACTTCTCTTGCACTGAGTCTTGCAAGGGGTATCCAGAGCAACAGGCGACAAGCACCAGGATGAACATCGACCTGTACAAGAGTGGCTGAAGACTGACAGAGGAAAATATGAGCCCACAGCTGACTGGAGCAGCTGCTTTCCTGAAAGTTGACAGAGCAGGCTGGGGAAGTCAGTCCCTTTTCTCTCTCAATATTCACCTGCAAGGTCTCCCAGGCTCCTATGCTTTCTCTGAAAGAGCTGAAGGAATGAGGGGGAGCCCTCCCAGCAGTGGATGGGTATCAAATCCGTGACTGCCTAAGAAAGGTTGACCCATACAAGCCAGCTGATGCACTCCAGAATAGGAATGCATTTTAGGGAGACCTAGACCGTCTGGAGGACTGGGCCACAGGAGCCTCATGGCATTAAGAATGACAAATGTCCAGTCCTGCACCTGGCAGGGAAGAACCTCCTCTGGGTAGATCTGCCCCCTGGGGCATGGTCATCCTTGGGGAAAGACTTGGAGGATGACAGGGAACAGATGCACCGGCCTCATCTTCCTGGACAAAGAGACCAGGCTGCAGTGAGGAGCTGTCCTGAATGCTCTGCGGAGGGAAAGAAAAGCTTGCAGAAAACAGCTCCCCACCAGCTGGGACTCAGCCCTGGGTCTCAGGCGACACAATTCCTCCTGGCATTAGTGCTACAGCATGCCTTCTTTCCCATGCCCCAAGGGACTCTTCAGCTTGGACATAACCCAGCACCATGGCAGAGGCAGGGAAACTTCCCCCAGCTCCCCAGCAAGCAAGGCCTGACAGGACCCTGAAGTGCCATGTGCCTGAGGATGCTCAGGGAGGGGACGGGATCAGAATGGCCCTGTGTTCAAAAACAGCTCTCAGACTACATCAAAAAGGTGATGCACTTCCCTGCCTTGCAGGCCTGGGGGCAGCTGGGATGTGTCCCAGGAGGGCAAGGAATGCCTTCAGCAGGCAAGCTTCCTGGGACAGACTCTCCCTACCCATGGCGAGTCACACTCTAATTGTGGATTGGCCGTGTGTCAGCCTTTTGGTGTGACACCAAGCCAGGAGTGCGTGCTCTCTGCAGGTCCTTGTCCCACGCAGGGCTGGGTTCCCCTGTGGCCTGGGCAGCTGCATCCCTACCCAGGGAAAGCGAGCACTGGGCTGTACCTGAGTACACAGCTCCAGGCACCGCCAACGGCCATTGCCCTCAAAAGGACCTTCTTACTGGCACTAACACAGCTCAGAGCGGTCAAAGGATGGTCAGCGTGTTTTGGAAAAGTGGCCTGGTCTTTGAATATCCTGTAGGTCAGGGTCCAAAGGGTATGACCAAAGTGCATGTTGGTTTGAGGAGAGCGGGAGGAACAAAGCACTTTCCCGAGCCTCAACACACCCCTCTAGTAGTGAGTAGGGACCTGAGTCCACAGAGTGTGTTGTGGAATCACCAGGTTTGGGACAGCAAAGTTGTCCAAAGCTGAGGGGGTTGGTTGGGGAACCCGTGGAACTGCCACGAGAGTGGATGGCTTTACCAAAGAAATCAATGTCTCCCCAGAAGGAGAAGCTTTCCTTGGGCAAAGGCATTTGAAAGCACAGTGCAGCCCACCTGCCTGTAGAGGTAATCATCAGAAATGAGGAAATGAAATGGCAGCGTTAATGGAAACCAAAACAGGACTGTGCCATTAGGTAGCATATTTTGCTTTGGAGGTGAGTCTGCTGGAAAATTACTGACCATGTGCAATGACTTTCAGCCTGGTGTGGTGCAGGAGCAGTATAAAAGCAGGCCCTTCTCCCCACTCTCTCATCCTCTCCTCTCACCTCCATCTCCTTGAGAGCAAGGTGAGTCTGAACCTCTTTCTTGTTTTCCTCCTCCTCCTCTTTCTCTTCCTCCTCCTTCTCTTCCTTCTCCTCCTCTGGGATTTCTCAGCACATACCTGTCCCTTTGTCCTATGCTGGGTCTTGCAGCTACTTACCATGACAGGGGGAAGGGAGAAGAAGGTGTTTCATGGAGAGGGGCTTTGCTGAGGTGTCTCCTCAGCTATGGTCTAGATAGGGATCTCCCTGGGCATAGATAGGGATCTCCCAGTCTTCGTAGGGCACTTTTGGCTTAGCAATAGGGTCTCCCTCGTTGTGTGGTACCAGGCTGCTCTTCAACCACCCATTGTGCTTAGTTTTCCCCTGTCCTCTCTCCAAGGTTCATCTCCACCATTGAAAAATGTCCTGCTACAACCCGTGCCTGCCATGCCAGCCCTGTGGCCCGACCCCGCTGGCCAACAGCTGCAATGAGCCCTGTGTCAGGCAGTGCCAGGACTCCACCGTCGTCATCCAGCCCTCCCCCGTGGTGGTGACCCTGCCCGGACCCATCCTCACCTCCTTCCCCCAGAGCACCGCCGTGGGATCCTCCACCTCCGCTGCCGTTGGCAGCATCCTCAGCTCTGCGGGAGTGCCCATCTCCTCCGGGGGCTTTGGCCTCTCCGGCCTCTCTGGCTTGGGCAGCCGCTCCTGCGGCACAAGGTGCCTCCCCTGCTGAAGCTGCTGGTGATGGCCCTGGGGAAGTCTCTCAGGGACTCACAAGAAGGTACCAGACTGGGGATGGAGCATTGTGATCTTGCTTTCAGAGGGGCTGAGGAACGCCAACATTCCTTGAAAAAGGACGGGGCCAGCCTGGGCTCTCACAAAGCACAGCCCACGCCTGCCTTTCCCCTCTCCCACTCTCTCCTTTGCCTCCCGTGTCCTTGTTCTCTTCTGCTGCCCTGGGCTGTGAGCTCTACAGAGCCAGCCTAGGGAGGACCTGCTGGCCCTGCTCCCTCTCTGGGACAGAAAAATGGACACCGGTCATGATCTCTGCCACAGCCATGGGGCATAGACTCACTTCTGCCCCTTGCTGCTCTGTGTACCTGAGGCCTCTGCTCAGATCAACCTTGTTTCTGTCCTTTGACTCATTAAAGTTCTGCTGCATTCCAGCCCACACTTGTGTGTCATTCTTTCCCCTGCAGATGCTCTTCCAAGATGCCCAGGGAAAGAGATGGTAATCAGGGGTGGGTTTTGGGAGGGGTTTGCTGGGGATGTTTGTCAACATAGGCTTGCATCGAGTATGCTTGTTTATGCATCGTCTGATTCTCTAATTTTTGAATTTGTTTGCATATTTGGGTCTGAGTGTAATTACCCACAGTAGATCAGTGACCGCCATCCACTTTGTTGTGCACACCTTTTCTTTTTCCTCAGAGAGCTCAGCACTGTGATGCAAGTCGTCAGGAGGGAGTGTGGTACTGAGAAGATACTTCCTGGGAAGCACTGGCTTCCCAGGAAAGGCCAGGAGAACCCATCCTAATGACAGCATTCTCAAAGGGAGTGGCACAGTGCAGGGGGCTGTGTTAGCACAGAACCATAGTACAGAATCAGAACAGTTTGGATTGGAAGAGACCTTTAAAAATCATCTCGGTCAACCTTCTTGCCATGGGCAGAGACATCTGTCACTTAATCGCTTTACTCAAAGTTCCATCGAATCTGACCTTGAACTCTTCAAAAATGAGGCATCCCATCATTCTCTAGACCACATTTTCCAGTGTCTCACCACCCTCATTGTAAGAAGTTTCTTCCTTATGGCCAATCTATATCTATGATCTTTCAGTTTAAAATTCTTGCTTGTTGTCCCATTACTACAGGCCTTCATAAAAAGTCTCTCTGAATTCCCCTTTATATATCCCTGTTCCTACATTTATATAAGTCCCCTTTATACATTGAAATGTCAAAAGGTCTCCCCAGAACTTTCTCTTCTCCTGGTTGAAAAATACCAACTCCCTCAGCCTTTCTTCATAGGAGGGGTGATGCATTCCTCTGATCCTTTCTGCAGCCCTTCTCTGGACCTGCTCTAACAGGTCCATGAGTTTTTTGTTCTGGGGACTCCAGAGTGGGGGCAGTCCCCGCCCTGCCCCAGTGGGGTCTAATGAGAGCAGACTAGCAGCAGAGAATCACCTCCCTCGACCTGTTGGCCATGCTTCTTGCAATGCATCCCAGGGTACGTTTGGCTTTGTGGGCTGCAACAGCACATTGATGGCTCGTGTTCAGGTTTTTTACCACAAGTATCTCCAAGTCCTTCTCCACAGGGCTGCTCTCAACCATTCACCCTCCAGACTGTATTGATATTGAAGACCTCCTCAGCCCAGGTGCAGGACCTTGCACTTGGCCTTGTTCAGTTTCCTGAGTTTCTCATGGGACCATTCCTCAAGCCTATCAAGATCCCTCTGGATTGCAACCCTTCCCTCAAGCGTATCAGTTGTGCCCCTCAGGTTGGGGCTGTCATCCACAAACTTGCTGAGGGTGCAGTCAATCTCACTATCTATGTTGCTGATGAAGAAATGAAATAGTATTGGTCCCAGTACAGCCCCTGAAGGACACCACTCCTCACTAGTTTCCATTTGGACATTGAGCTGTGGGGCCCCCTGGGGGCACTGTCACTTGCATGTGAGGAAGGAATCCATGACCCCACCAGAGCCCCTGGCCGTCAGGCCCAGCTTTGCTGAGCCTCTGCCCAGAAATGCCCTCTTGGCCTCAGTGCACATGCTGGGGAAGGGGAATGTGGCCACTGCTGACCTCAGTTGCAGAGCCTGGGCTGTGCAAGGCCCTGTGAGGGCAGCAGCCTCACAGGCTGCTATGTAGTGGACAGGAGGGGAGAAAGGAGAGGAGACGGGGGGAGGGGAGAGGAGAGGCAGGAATTCCTCTTGCCCTGGCTGCCACTGTGCTGGGGGAGGAGGCTTGAGAAGACAATGTCCTCAGAGGACAACAGGAGAGGCAATGGGGGAACCATGCTGAACTGGTTCTGTCTGGGTTGTAGGTCACTTTCCTCATAGCAGCCCATATCGTGCTGTGCTTTAAATGTCTGGCTAAAACAGTGTAGAGAACACAGCAAAGCTTTAGCTATTGCTGCACAGTGCTCACACAGAATCAAGGCCGTCTTTCTTTCTCACTCTGCACCCCACAGCTGTGGAGACTAGGGCTGGGAAAGCTTCTGGAAGGGGATCTGTATTGACCAGAGGGCTATTCCATGTCATATAACATCATGCTCAAGAATGAAACTGTAGCCAGTCTTTCCAAAGTATCTGCTCTTTGATGAATTACTGGGTGTTAGTTTGCTGGTGGTAGGTAGTGAGTGATTGCATCACTTTTTCTTCCCCATTGTTTTCCTTTCCCCTCTTAGATTATTGTGATCCTAACCCAACGGTATTTGACTTTGTTGCTCTTCCAATTCACTCCCACACCACTGGGACAGTGGATCAGAACAGCTGGTGGGTACTTTGTGCTTGCCAGGGCCAACACACCACACAGACCCACAGGCAGTAACTGCATGTTGTCCTTGCCCTTCTCCATCCCTGTGTGTGCCCAGGGATTCCTGGGAATGTTTCTGGGAAGATGGAGGCAGGGAGAGACTTGGGGTGGGAAGAGAGGCAGCAGGTACATGCTGACTGTCTCAAAGGGCTGTTGAGGAGCTCTCCAAAGCAATGCCGAGGGTCACCTACAGTATGACTGCACATACTCAAAGCAATCCTGCATTAACAACTACAGCATTACCATCCCAGAACCACCCCTGAGGAAAATCTGTCTCCCTGGGCATCTTGGGTGAGCATCTGCAGGGGAAAGGATGAGACACAGAGACACGGGCTAGAATGCAGCAGAACTTTAATGAGTCTGTGCCCCATGGCTGTGGCAGAGATCCCACCAGGTGTCGGTCTGCCTGTCCCAGAGAGGGAGCAGGGCCAGCAGGTCCTCCCTAGGCTGGCTCTGTGGGGCTCACAGCCCAGGGCAGCAGAAGAGAACAAGGACACGGGAGGCAAAGGAGAGAGTGGGAGAGGGGAAAGGCAGGCATGGGCTGTGCTTTCTGAGTGCCCAGGCTGGCCCCGTCCTTTTTCAAGGGGTGTTGGGGTTGCTCAGCCCTTCTGAAAGCAACAGCACAATGCTCAGTCCCCTGTCTGGTACCGTCTTGTGGGTCTCTGGGGACCTTCCCCAGGGCCATCACCAGCAGCTTTAGCAGGGGAGGCATCTTGTGCCGCAGGAGCGGCTGCCCAAGCCAGAGAGGCCGGAGAGGCCAAAGCCCCCGGAGGAGATGGGCACTCCCGCAGAGCTGAGGATGCTGCCAACGGCAGCGGAGGTGGAGTTTCCTACGGCGGTGCTCTGTGGGAAGGAGGTGAGGATGGGTCCGGGCAGGGTCACCACCACGGGGGAGGGCTGGATGACAACGGTGGAGTCCTGGCACTGCCTGACACAGGGCTCATTGCAGCTGTTGGCCAGCGGGGTCAGGCCGCAGGGCTGGCATGGCAAGCAGGGGTTGTAGCAGGACATGTCTTGGGGCTGGAGGTGCACCTGGGAGAGAGGGAAGAGGGAAGCAGAGTTTGAGAGCTGGGTAAGGAAAACCCTGTAGGACCACCATGTGTGTAAAAAGCCACAAGCTTGAGAAGAGAGTCCCACTGGTCTCACCTTCCTCTCATCCCAAAATAACCCTCCCGAAAGTTATCATCCCCAGTGAGGTCTCCATTAGCCCATATCTCAGGAGGCACCTCTCAGACACCTCAGTCTTTCTCCATGCCACACCTTCTTCCCCCTTCAGTCTCCCATGTCAAGCCGTTCCAGCATCCAGAATGGACCAAAGGATCAGGTATGGGCTAAGAAATCCCAAAAGAGGAGGAAATAGGGCTTCAAACTCACCTCGTTCCCAAGGAGATGGAGGCGACAGCAGTGGATGAGAGTGTGAGGAGAAGGGCCCACTTTTATACTGCTCATGGACTGCCCCAGGTGCACAGTCACTGCATGTTGGCAGTAATTGTCCAACAGACTCACCTCCAAAGCAAAATGTGCTACTATCGTGGTTTTGGCTGGGCTGGCCACAAAATGAACAACAAATGCTCTTTTTAATCCCTCTCACTTCAGGGATGAGAGAGCATCTCCCTTCAGAGGAGAGGAGAGAGAATGAGAGAGAGAGAGAATTTAGGGCTTGAAAAAGAAACTAAACTACTTTAATGAAATATTAATAATAAAATAATAAAAACAATACAAAATATTAATAAGAAAATGATGAAATATGTAATATATCAATACCGTATTGAGCTCCCAGGATGACAATCATGTCACTGGCAGGTTCTGGGAAAGTCCCAGGCTGGACTCAGTGATGGACGGGAACTGGATTCCCTATCTGGATTCAGGAACGCATGGATCAGGACCAAAGGCAGACAGACAGAGTCCTCTTTGGAGGCCGGACACTGTTGAAAGAGCTGACCCCTTTGGTTCCTCAGCTTTTATACTCAGCATGGGGCAGATGGGATGGAATACCCTTTTGTTCAGTTTTGCATCACCTGTCCTGTCCACTCCTCCCCACATGTGCGGCCCCTTTCCACTGTTCTGTTTGCAACCCTCCAACTTGGTGCGTAACTAAGTTAGCTGATCTTGGTTGTTATAGCAATAAGTATAAGCAGGAGCCTCTCAGCACACCACTCCTTGGTATTAGTTATATGCATCGGACCTTATCAGTCTGGAAGCAGACACTGTCTGAAAAATATGCCCTTAATTTCAGAGAGTTTGGTAGTTAGCAGAGACTTAAGCGAAAAGTAAAACTGTTGAAACGAAAATTGGTTCTCTTTTACCTCATACCGCGACATCTACCTAATGACACAGACACTCTTCCTCCCAATGCCCTTTTCTCTGGCAGGAACATTTGCCAGGCTGGGTATACAGGGATGGGGTTAGGAAAGCCAAAGCTCACTTGGCATTGAATCAGTGGCATAGGGCAACAAGAAAGTCATCTTCCACATAGGCTGCCACAGGTGAGGAGTGGTCAAAGACTGCTGCAGAGCTGAACAGGGCAGCTTCACTGTGGACAGGGATTACAGGACAGGGACGAACTGTGGACAGAGCTGAACTCACTTTGAAGTCAGGGAATGACTCTGAGGACTGGAAGAAAGGCAACTGACCTCTTGTCTTCAGGAAGGGCAAGAAGGAGGACCCACGTAAGGACAGGCCGGTCAGCCTCATCTCAGTCCTTGCAAAGGTGATAGAGCAAATCATCCTGGAAGCCCTTTCCCAAGATGAAAGGACAAGAAGGTGACTGTGAGGGATCAGTGTGGATTTATGGAGGGGAAAGCAGACCTGAGCAACCTCACGGCCTCCTTTAATGATGTGCCTGCCTCTGGTGGGTGAGGGCAGTGCAGCAAATGTTGTTGGTCTTGTCTAAATAAGGCTTTTGATGCTGTCTGCTGTAAAAATCATTACAGACCAACAGACAAAATGCAGGCTAGGGAAGAGGACAGTGCAGGGGATTGAAATCTGGGATGGCTGCTGGACTCCAAGGGTTATGATGAGTGTCACAAGGTCCAGCTGGATACCACTGACCCCTGGTACCTTGTAGGGGTGCATCCTGGGACCAATAGTGTTTAACCACTTTATGCAAAGTCCTGCAGTGAGGGAGGAAGAATTTGCTGCCCCACGACAGGTTGGTGCCAGTGGGCTTCCAAACAGCTTTGCAGCAGAGGACGTGGCTCCTGAAGGACACCATCAGACAGTCCACGCCCATGTGGAAATGGCATCCAACAGCATCTGGGTTGTATTAGGCAGTTTCTATCAGATCGTGGAAGATTATCCCTCTTGACGTTCAACAGTGCTGAGACAACAGGTGCCATGAACAGCAACTCTCCAGTACAAGAGAGGCATGATCATGCTGGCATGAGCCCAGCAAAGGGCCATGAAGCCCTTAACGTGACTGGAGACCCTGAGGCAGGAGGGTTTGTGAGAGGTGACATTATTCACCCTGTAGGAGGCAAGGCCCCGACACACACCTCATAGCAATGGGTAAAAGGGCTGATGGGAGGGAGTGAAGAACATAGAGCTGGACTGTCCTGAGTCCTATCCAGTGAAGGGACAAGAGGTAACAGGCACATATGGAAATGAAATACGGGAAATTCCATGAAACATAAGAACAGACTTTGTGAGTTTGTTCAAGCACTGCCTGGGGTGATCTGGACAGGTTGTGCCTTCTCCATTCTTGTAGGTATTTGGATCTTGACAGGACTTGACCCTGAGCCTCCTCCAAACAGTGACTGTGCCAGATTATCTCCAGAGTCCCCTTCTAACCTCAGGGATCCTGTGATTCTGTCATGGGCAAAAGATGACCGATGCACAGCCACCCCTAAGAAAGAAGAATTGGTTGGGAACATTGGAACCAAGGGCACCCTTGACTGTCACATGAGAAACACTGGCGTTCAAGACTTGATGACTTGATGGCAGTAAGGAAAGTGAGTAGCAGAGTACAGCCCTTGGACTTCAGGCATGCCAACTTCAGCCTTGTCAGGCAGTTGGAAGGTAGGATGCCATGGAAGCAGTGGTGAAGCGCAAAAGAGCTCAGAAAAGCTGGAAATGCCTTAAGCACCTCATGATCGAAGAGGAAGAAGGGTACAGGCCAATACACAGGCAAAGAAGCAGAGAATTTGAGAGTAGAAAGAATGGACAAAAAGGCCTCATCTTCCCAGCCAAACAGACCGGCCTGCAGTGAAGAACTTTCCTGAAAGCTCAGCAGAGGGAAAGAAAAGAATTCAGAAAACATCTCCCCACTGCTTGGGACTCATCACTGGGTCCCATCCAGCCTGTCTTCTCCTGGGCATTAGGGCTTCAGCACGCCTCCTTTCCCATACACCAAAAGCCTCCTCAGCCTGGAGAACAACCAAGCACCACTGAAGAGCAAGGAAACTTCCTTCATTTTCCCAATATATGAGGGCTGTCAGGACCCTGCAGTGCCATGTGCCTGAGGATGCTCAGGGAAAGGATGGGATCAGAAAGGCCAAAACCAGTTCTCAGACTATGTCAAGGAGACAGTACACTTCCCTGCCCTGCAGGTATGGAGGGAGCTGGGATGAATCCCAGGAGGGCAAGGGAATGCCTTCAGTAGGCAAGCTTCCTTGAACAGATGCTCCCTACCCATGGATTGGCTGTGTATCAGCCTTTTGATGTGAGGCCAAGCCAGGAGTCCGTGCTTTCTATAGGTCTGTCTCCCACGCAGGGCTGAATTGCCCTGCAGCCAGGGCAGCTCCATCCATGCCCAGGGAAAACCAAGCACAGGGCTGGAGCTAATTACACTACTCCAGGCAGCCCCAAAGGCCATTGCCCTCATTGCCTTCTTGCTGGCAGTCCCACAGCTCAGGGGATTCACAGGACGGTCAGCACGTTTTGGAAAAGTGTCTCCTGCTGGTCAGGGTCCAAAGCATGTGGCCAAAGTGCATGTTGGTTTGAGGAGAGTGGAAGGAACAAGGCACTGTTCCGAGCCCCGACACACGCCTCTGGTAGTGAGGAGGGACCTGACTCCACAGGGCGTGTTGAGGAATCACCAGGTTTGGGAAGGCAAAGTTCTTCCTCTGCAAGCCTGCTGAGGGCATTGGTTGGGGACCCCCTGAGACTGCCATGAGAGAGGATGGCTTTACCAATCTGACACAGGCAGGAGAGGACTGCACTGGTGGGAGGTTATGTGCAACTTCCTGCCAAGGGGGTGGAAAACAACCTCTCCAGATTTCCCCATACCCATGTCTCCTGCCTGCACAGACCCCTCCAGCCCTTGGAGCACATCTTTTGCCCATCCTTATGTGTTCCTGCCTGGGATATCCTTGGGCCTTTCATCTCAACACTTAAAAGGAACCTCTGAGGCCTGACGGTCATGTCAGAAATGAGGAAATGAAATGGCAGCGTTGACGGAAAGCAAGCCAGATCCTGTGCCATTAGGTAGCATATTTTGCTTTGGAGGTGAGTCTGATGGAAAATTACTGCCCGCACGCAGTGACTGAGCAGCTGGGGCAGTGCAGGAGGAGTATAAAAGCGGGCCCTTCTCCTCACTCTCTCATTCACTCCTCTCCACCTCCATCTGCTTTGGAACAAGGTGAGTCTGAAGCCTTATCTCCACCTTCTCCTCTTCCTCTATCCCCTCAGGTTTTCTCAGCACATATTTGCCCTTTTGTCCTATGCTGGGTCATGGGGCTGCTTCTCATGGGAGAGTGAAGGAGGCAGGCAAGTGTTGCATGGAGAGAGGCTGTGTCTTGGCTGAAGTTAGAGATGAGCTAGGCGGTAACCTCCCTGGGCTTGATTGCTTTTCATGGGGAACTTTTGGACTGAAGGGAAAGAGAAGCACATGGGTCTCCCTATAACAGCCTCCAGCTCTCATCTCTGGCTTGGCTTGGCTCCCTTGTGGTGAAATGACAGGCTGCTCCTTATCCACCCCTAATGCTCTACAACCCCCTGCCCTCTCTCCTAGGTGCACCTCCAGCCCCAAGACATGTCCTGCTACAACTCCTGCCTGCCATGCCAGCCCTGCGGCCCCACCCCGCTGGCCAACAGCTGCAATGAGCCCTGTGTCAGGCAGTGCCAGGACTCCACCGTCGCCATCCAGCCCTCCCCCGTGGTGGTGACCCTGCCCGGACCCATCCTCAGCTCCTTCCCACAGAGCACCGCCGTGGGATCCTCCACCTCCGCTGCCGTTGGCAGCATCCTCAGCTCTGCGGGAGTGCCCATCTCCTCCGGGGGCTTTGGCCTCTCCAGCCTCTCTGGCTTGGGCAGCCGCTCCTGCGGCACAAGGTGCCTCCCCTGCTAAAGCTGCTGGTGATGGCCCTGGGGAAGTCTCTCAGGGACCCACAAGAAGGTACCAGACAGGGGATGGAGCATTGTGATCTTGCTTTCAGAGGGGCTGAGGAACGCCAACATTCCTTGAAAAAGGACGGGGCCAGCCTGGGCTCTCACAAAGCACAGCCCATGCCTGCCTTTCCCCTCTCCCACTCTCTCCTTTGCCTCCTGTGTCCTTGTTCTGTTGTGCTGCCCTGGGCTGTGAGCCCCACAAAGCCAGCCTAGGGAGGACCTGCTGGCCCTGCTCCCTCTCTGGGACAGGCAGATTGGCACCTAGTGGGATAACTTCTATAGCCATGGGGCACAGTCTCTTTTCTGCCCCTGTTGCTCCCTGCACTGGAGCTTCCACTCCGATTGACCTTGTTTCCCTGTTTTGACCCATTAAAGCTCATCTGCATCCCAGCCCATGCCTCTGTGTCATCCTTTTCCCTGCAAATGCTCTCACAAGGTGCCCAGGGAGAGAGATGTTGTTCAACCATGTTCTGGTATAGAATTTTTGGGCATGAATATGCAGTGATTGGTAACAGGATTGTATAGGGTCCTCCTGGGAGGGAGTTACATTTCATCATATTAGGCCTCCTACTTGTTCTTTGTAGTTGTAGCTAGAACGTTGTTGATAATCCCATAAATATTTCGTGTTTTGCGGGAGGTGCTTGCCCAGCAGCAACCCTGTCTCTCCAACCTCCTCTCCAAAAGGCCAGTAGGCTAAGGGTGTGCAAGAGGTTGGGAGGGGACATAGGCAGGGCAGCAGACTCAAACTGACCAATGTGATATTCCATTCTATATGACTTCATGGTCAGCAATAAATGCTAAGAGAAAGGAGGAGTTCGGGGGGGAGGCATTCATTATTGAGGTGTTTGTCTTCTGAAGCAACCGGTAAGTTTACTGTGATCCTGCTTCCCAGGAGTGGCTGGACATCACCTGCTGCTGGCAAAGTAGAGAAAAAAATGTTTTGTTTTGCTTTTGTTCCACACACTTTCCTTGCTTTTCTTCATTAAAGTGCCTTCATCTTGTCCCACAATTTTTAAATCTTATTTTGTCCCTCCTTTCTTGCTGAGGAGGAGTAGTGACAGAGCATGTTGGTATGCACCTGGCAGCCAGACAAGGTCAACTCTTCCCAGTCCTTTTGGTGCTTAACCTGAGTTTGAGAGAACGGCATGTTTGAATTGAGCTTGCTGTAGCTGTAGCAGTTCCTAATATACAGGTTTCTGTGTGGGTCACAGAGTTTTCTTTGTAGAATGATAGAATCTTAGAATCATTTTTTTTTGAAGGGACCTTAAACATCACCAAGTTCCAACCCCCCTGCCATGGGCAGGGACAACTCCCCACCAGCTCTGGTTGCTCCATGCCCCATCCAACCTGGCCTTGAACACCTCCAGGAACGGGGAATCCACAGCTTCTCTGGGCAACCTGGGCCAGGGGCTCACCACCCTTAGAGTGAAAAACATCTTCCTGCTATCTAATCTAAATCTACCCTCTTCTAGTTTGAAGTCATTGCTACTTGTCCTATCACTACATGCCCTTGTAAAAAGTCCCTCTCCAACTTTCTTGTAGCCCCCTTCATATACTGGAAGACCACTATAAGGTTTCCCTGGAGCCTTCTCTTCTCCAGGCTGAACAACCCCAACTCTCTCAGCCTGTCTTCAGGGGAGAAATATTCTTGTCCTCGGATCATCTTCATGGCCTTCTCTGGACTCACTCCAGCCAGTCTATGTCCTTCTCATTTTGGGGGGCCCCAGAGCTGGGAGCAGTACTCCCGATGGTGTGTCACGAGAGCGGAGTGGTGGGGTAGAATCCCCCTGTTGCGTGGAAAGTGGCAAAGTGGTTTTGGCAGAAAATAAACCCCCTTGCGTTCTAACACTCCTCACCGAGGTGGGAGGCTCGGTGTGACTAGGTTTCAATTCTGAGTGATGCCCCATTCAGCACTATCAGTCCAATCGTGTTCAATATGTATTAAACTATTACGTTTTGGATACACTAATAGTGGACTGCACCTTCAGCCTAGTCGTGCTCATGAACTAGCATGGCCACTCTTGAATCTTTGGTCGCGTTCAATGAGGAACTGAAATGACTAGCTACTTAAACAGTGCAGTTTATTTAAACAACAGATATATAGGTTCTTAGGATTGCCGGTGATAAATACACTGTCTGCAAAGCACATGCAAATGAAAGTATTGTTACATATATCAAGCGCGTGACAAAGTTATAAATGATACAGCCTGGCTATAAATTTAGGAGAGAGATTCTCTAGAGAAATTTCTAAGTTTCCCGAGAAAGCACTTGGTATAATCTAAGTATTACCGAAAGGCGTCCCTATGCCGGGGGGAAGAAAGGCTCGGCCCGTCGACTGATCCCGGAAGTCAGTGATGGAGTTCTTCGCGATGGTATCTTCCCTGGGTATTCCCCCTTTCTTGGGCTATTTTTATACTAGTTTTTTACCTTCTAGGTGGAGTTTGAGTGACTTTAGTCATAAATACTTTAATTATGATTGGTGTAAAATTTTCTCGCTTCACATTTAAAGGTATAGTTTATGAAAATTCAGGGCGCAGACTCAGGGAGGAGTGGTTGCACCTTGGAGGCAGGTAGCCTTTGGGATGGAGGTGTGTTTTGGTATTATAATGGCATTATAATGAGCAAAGTTCGCACAAAGGACAGCATTTCATGAAAATTTGACAAAATGTTGGCTCAGGGTGGTAAATGGGCAGCTTATCAGTTCTATAGTACCGTCTTGTTCCCATATCTGTTGGATTATCACAGGGCTTGGCCGTAGAATTTCCATCCCACTCCATTCCTAATGTTGCTTTGCAAGCAATATTGCACAGGGAATCGCGGATGTTGAATTCTTTGCATGCCAGCTGCAGCTGTTTTCTACCTCAGAAGCCTCTTGATTTTATACTTTTCCTTAATGTGTGAACAATGCTGTACTTTTGTATTTTTAGCCAATTTAGTAATTATTTCACACTCTTCCCTCGACCTGCTGGACATGCTTCTTTTGATGCAGCCCAGGATGCATTCTGGGATGCAAGCATTCATTATCATTTCATGTTGGTCTTCTCATTCACCAACATCCCCAAGTCCATCTCCTCAGGGCTGCTCTCAATGCGTTGTCCACCCAGCCTGTATTTGTGCTTGGGATTGCCATGACCCAGGTGGAGGACCTTGCACTTGGTCTTGTTGAACTTCACATGGGCCCACCTCTCAAGCATGTCAAGGTCCCTCTGGATGGCATCCCTTCCCTCCAGCATGTTGACTGCACCATGCAGCTTGGTGTCATCAGCAAACTTGCTGAAGGTGCACCCAATCCTACTGTCCATGTCACCAACAAAGACGTTAAACAGCACTGGTCCCAGTACCCACCCCCAAGGAACGCCACTCATCACTGGTTTCCACTTGGACATCAACCCATTGACCACAACCCTTTGAGTGCTGCCATCCTGCCAGTTCCCTATCCACCGAGTGGTCCATCTTTCAAATTCATTTCTCTCCAATTTAAAGAGCCGGATGTCATGTGGGAGAGTGTCAAACACTTTGCACAAGTCCAGGCAGATGATGTCTGTTGGTCTCCCCTTATCCACCAACGCTTTAACCCTGTCACAGAAGGTCACCAAATTTGTCAGGCGTGACTTGTCCTTGGTGAAGCCACGTTGGCTCTCACCAATCATGTCCTTACCTTCCATGTGTCTTAGCAGAGACTCCAGGAGGATCTGCTCCATGACCTTGCCAGGCACAGAGGTGTGAGTGACCTGCCTGTAGTTTCCTGGGTCTTCCTTTGTTCCCTTTTTGGAAATGGGGGTTACGTTTCCCCTTTTCCAGTCAGTGGGAACTTCACTGGATGCCATGACTTTTCAAGTGTAATGGAAAGTGGCTTAGCAACCTCATCCGCCAGCTCCCTCAGGACCTGGGGATGGATTTCATCAGGTCCCATGGACTTGTGCACCTTCAGGTTCCTCAGATGGTCTCGGACTTGATCTTCACCTACAGTGGGTGTTTCTTCATTCTCACAGCCCCTGCCGTTGCCCTCTATGACTTGGGCGGTGTGGTTAGAGCCCTTGATGGTGAAGACTAAGGCAAAAAAGTCATAGAGTACCTCAACCTTCTCCATATCCCGGGTGACCAGGCCTCCTGTTTCTTCTGGAGAGGGCCCACATCCTTCTATTCCAACACTCCAGTCATAGGAGCCATCCTACCATGTCTCTGTGATGCCAATGAGATCATAGCCCTGGAGGCATGTGCACGTCTCTAACTCCTCTTGTTTGTTCCTGATACTACGTGCGTTTGCATAGAGGCACTTAAGCTGGGTTACCATTGAAGCTGACTTACTGGCTGGAGTGGCTGCAGTTCCTTCCTGCTGCTCTGCAGGTGGCCTTCCATTGAGGTGTTTTATCCATGTTTATCCCTGTTGGCTCTTATTTCCTCAGGAGTCCCTGGCTCATCTCAATAAGACTTCGAATGTCTCCAGCACATCTCGGAGCAACAGTTTGAGGGTCCTCGCTAGCACCCCATCCCTCTAACCTTGGTGTGTCATCCCTTGGCTTGTCACATACAAACCTGATAACGCCCCCCTCCCCCATCAAGTCTAGTTTAAAGCTCATTCAATGAGCCCCACTAGCTCATGAGAAAAGCCTCTCTTCCCCCTTTAAGAAAGATGAACCCCATCCAACGCCAGCATCCCATTATCTAAAACCCCAAAACTGCGGCAGTGACACCAGCCACAGAGCCATGTATTAACAGACTGAGTGTGTCTGTTTCTTCCAATGCTGCTGAATGCAACTGGAAGGAGAGAAGAAAAAATAACCTGCACCCCAGATTCTTTTACTAACTGTCCCAAGGCCCTGAACTCTCTTTTAATATCACCCTTGGACAACGTGTTTCTTCTTGCTGCACTGCTTATCTCTTTATCTATTTGAACTTGGAACATGTTAACAGAACCAAAGGCTATGGGCTTTGTCCTGGCATTGAGGCCCTTACTGTGCTGGGGCTGGTGTCTTGTGGAGAGGATGAGGGAATATACCTCCCTCTTCCCATACAGGACTGATGTGGGTTGTTTTGTTGCACAGCCTTCCAAGGTCCTTCTTTACCCTTATGTGAGGTGTTTAATACTACTAATTAACACTGTTAATTAGAGTGGGTAGGCAGCTGCTAAGAAGGGGCCGTGCAAGAAGGCTGTCAGTTTAGTTGCAGTTTAGTTGCCCCATCCTGTGGGGCAAGAAAGCAGAAGAAGGGTTGGAGCAGGGCAAAAGAATAATTCTGATTCTTCTAAAAGGTGGATTGGCCACCAAAAGAAGCAAGGTCAAAGGAGGTGCACAGGAGATGTGGTTCTTGGGAGTAGAAATGGCAGGGTGGATGTGGTTACATCCGTATGGATGTGATCAAGAAGATAACAACTGTATCCCCACCAATCTGTCAGCAAGACAATGTAACCCACCACAAGAAAAATTGTTAACCACCTCTGTGTGGACACTCCTTCTGCAAACACTGCAGCAGCAATGGTGAGGAGACCGTTGGCCTGGGTGTGCATGGAGCACATGGGGAACATCTACCATTCCCAAAAGGAGGGGAGTGCGGGACACAGTGCAGTGGGCCCCCTTGGGGCACTGTCAGTTGCAGGGGAGGAAGACATCCATGACTATCGGAGACCCTGTCTGTCAGGCACAGCTTTGTTGAGCCTGTGCCCACACACTCTCTCTTGGCCTCAGTGCACTTGCTGTGGAAGAGGACCACGGCCACTGCTGATGTCAGTTGAGGAGCCCTGGAAGCCCTGGGAGGGCATTGTCCCCTCAGACTCCTAGAAATAGCCGGGAAGAAGAAGAGAAAGGGGACGTTGGTAGCAATTCCTCTTGTCCTTGCTGCTGCTGTGCTGGGGGAGGAGGCTCAAGCATGCAATGACCCCTGAAAGGCAGACGAGAACTGACGAAAGAGTGGTGACATGCCATATAATATCATAGTCAACAATCAAATTGTGAGTAGGGCCCTGATCAGCAGCTAGCTTGGTAGAACGCAGCCATGTATCCCCACACATCCTTCAGCCACTGACAAGCAGGAGCTTAAAAGCAGGGCCAAAAAAAGGCGCTTTTATGGTAACGCCATCAAAACAGGTGTGACACTCAGCACTGTTCCAGACACCAAGGACTGTCATCAGCATCTGGACAATATGGTCAGGAGCATAGCCAAGAGATTGATGGCAAGTTTTTCACTGTAATGCAAGAAGGACCTTGAACAAGTGTAGCAAATTCAGATGAGGGTGGCCAGAATGGTGAGAGGACTGGAGCACTAGCTTAGGGAGGAGAGATGGAGGGTATGAGGCTTAATGAGCGTGGAGTAGAGATTGCTTTGGTGGGAGAATGAAAATCATCTCTGGAGTAACTATAGTCCTTGAACTGTGTCAGATAATTCTATTCATCCCCAGATAGTCAGGTTAGTTTAGAAAGCAGAGGGTCACCCTGTGCATGAATAAGCATACCCAAAGCAAGCCTGTGTTAATCATAGCATTACCATCGCCATCAACCCCCTCCCAGAACCACCTCTGAGCACCATCTCTCTTCCTGGGCATCTTGGAATAGTGTCTGCAGGGGAAAGGATGACACAGAGGCTTGGGCTGGGATGCAAATGAATTTTAATGAGACAAAAAAGGGAAACATGGTCACTCTGAGTGGAGGTCCCAGGACAGAGAGCAAGGGAAGCAGACAGGAATCTGTGCCCCATGGCTGTGGTAGAAATCCCACCAGGTGGGATCCCCAGGGCCATCACCAGCAGCTTTAGCAGGGGAGGCACCTTGTGCCGCAGGAGCGGCTGCCCAAGCCAGAGAGGCCGGAGAGGCCAAAGCCCCCAGAGGAGATGGGCACTCCCGCAGAGCTGAGGATGCTGCCAACGGCAGCGGAGGTGGAGGATCCCACGGCGGTGCTCTGTGGGAAGGAGCTGAGGATGGGTCCGGGCAGGGTCACCACCACGGGGGAGGGCTGGATGGCGACGGTGGAGTCCTGGCACTGCCTGACACAGGGCTCATTGCAGCTGTTGGCCAGCGGGGTGGGGCCACAGGGCTGGCATGGCAGGCAGGGGTTGTAGCAGGACATGTCTTGGATCTGGAGGTGCACCTGGAGAGAGGGCAGGGGGATGTAAAGCACGATGAGTAGTTGAAGAGCAGCCTGTCACACCACCACAAGCTGGAGACAGGACGCCTGCAGGTTTCTTATTCCCCACAGCCTAGAGGAACTCTGCCAAGAACGACCAAGCAGAGGGAGGTCTCTGCCTTGACCATTGCTCACTTCAGCTAAGACCCAGCCTCTGTTCATGCTAGAACTTCTGCCCCCTTCACCCTGCCATGGTACGTAGTCCCATGACTCAGTGTAGGACACAGGGGCAAATATGCTCTGCGTTATCCCAAAGGATGAGAAGGAGGAGGGAGAAAGGGCTTCAAACTCACCTTGTTCTGAAGGAGATGGAGGTGAGAGGAGTGTATGAGAGAATGAGGAGAAGGGCTCCTTTTTATACTGCTCCTGCACTGCCCCAGGTGCACAGTCACTGCATGCGGGTAGCAATTTTCCACCAGACTCACCTCCAAAGCAAAATATCCTACCTCATGGCACACCTTCTATTTGGGTTTCCGTCAACACTGCCATTTCTTTTCCTCATTTCTGAGATGCTTGGTCTGCTATGCAGGCTTCTTTCATGTGCCAGGATGAGAAGCCCAAGGATTTCCTGGGCAGTGCAAGGCAGATGTGTCCCAAGTATAGGAGTGGTCACGTGGAGGTAGGGGATGTTGGCTTGGGGCAGTTAAGTGAGATTGTTAGCGACTCCCTTTGCAGGAAGAGGCCCAGATCTGCCCTGCACTGCACATGTCAGCAGAGCACTGAAAGACTCCTTGACCTTAAGGACTTGCCACATCTTTCTCCTGCATGTTTCTTGTCTTGCTCCAATAGTCACTGGCCATTGTATCTCCTGGTGGCCAGGCTGTGCCAATGGTTTTGGCTGTTTTCTTCTTGATGCCCTTTGCCCTGGGGAGAACATTTTCCAGGCTGTCTGAGTATGAAGGTTTGGGGTTAGGAAAGTCGAAGCTCACCTGGCATTTAACCAGGCAAAGCATGTGGAGGGCAACAAGAAGGTCTTCTTCTGGGTAGGTCAGCAGCAAAAGGGAGGCTTAGGCAAAGGCTGAATGGGGCAGCTTCACTAGGCACAGGGGTTATAGGAAAGGTGGAGGTACTCCAAGAGTTCTTGACCTTGGTCTTTTCTGGAAGGAAAGGCACTGTCATTCCAGTCTTCAAAAAGGGCAAGAAGGAGGACCCAGGAAACTACAGGCCTGTCAGCCTCACCTCCGTCCCTGGAAAGGTGATGGATTAGCTCATTCTGGATGTCATGTCAGCACGTGGAGGAAAAGAAGGTTATTGGGAGTGGTCAACATGGATTCACCAAGGGGAAGTCATGCTTGACCAATCTCATAACCTTCTGTGATGGCATCACTGGCTGGGTAGATGAAGGGAGAGCAGTGGATGTTGTCTACTTTGACTTTACCAAGGCTTTTGACACTGTCTCCCATAACATCCTCACAGGTAAACTTAGGAAGTGTGGGTTATTATGAGTGAACAGTGAGATGGACTGAGAACTGGCTGAATGGCAGAGCTCAGAGGGTAATCAGCATCACAGAGTCCAGTTGGAGGCCTGTAACTAGTGGTGTTCTCCATGGTCAGTACTGGGTCCAATCTTGTTCGACATATTCATCAACAACCTGGATGAGGGCACAGAGTGTATCCTCAGCAATTTTGCTGATGACACAAAACTGTGAGGAGTGGCTGACACCCCAGAAGGCTGTGCTGCCATTCAGCAAGGCTTGGACAGGCCAGAAAGCTGGACGGAGAGGAACCTAATTGAAGTTCAACAAGGGCAAGTGTAGAGTCCTGAACCTAGGGAGGAATAACCACATACAACAGTACAGGTTGGGGGTTGACCTGCTGGAGAGCAGCTTTGCAGAGAAGGACGTGGGAGTCCTGGTGGACAAAAAGTTGCCTATGAGCCAGCAACGTGCCCTTGTGGTCAAAAAGGCCAATGGTCTCCTGGGGTGCGTTAAAAAGAGTGTAGCCAGCAGGTCGAGGGTGGTCATCCTCCCCCTCTGCTCTGCCCTGGTGAGGCCACAGCTGGAGCACTGTGTCCAGTTCTAGGCTCCCCAGTTCAAGAAAGACAAGGAACTACTGGAGAAAGTCCAGCGGAGGGCTACAAAGATGGTGAGGGGACTGGAGCACCTCTCTTATGAGGAAAGGCTGAGACACCTGGGGCTATTCAGCCTGGAGAAGAGAAGACTGAGAGGGGATCTCATCAATGCTTATAAATGTATAAAGGGCAGGTATCAAGAGGATGGGGGCAGGCTATTTTCAGTGGTGCCCAGTGACAGGACAAGGGGAAATGGGCACAAACTGGAACATGGGAAATTCCATCTCAACATGAGGAGAAACTTCTTTAGGGTTCCAGGGCACTGGAACAGGCTGCCCAGAGAGGCTGTGGAGTCTCCTTCTCTGGTGATATTCAAAACCTGCCTTGATGCAATCTTGTGCAAAATTCCCTAGGTGAACCTACTTTGGTAGGGGGGGTCAGACTAGATGGTCTCTAGAGGTGCCTTCCAACCCCTACCATTCTGTGATTCTGTGATTTACTGTCGAAAGATCAGGCTCCTGATATTCCACGGAAAGTATGGAGCAGGAAAGCCTTCCCCACAGTAGAGGAGGATCAAGAGTGGGAATATTTAGGTAGATTTGATGGACTATAATGCAAGCAACCTGATGCCATACACCCGAGGGAATTGGTTGGTATCACTACAAGGCCTCTCTCAGCTCCCTTTGAATCAGGGAATGTATTTGAGGACTGGAAGAAAGGCAATGGGCCTTCTGTCTTCAGGAAGGGCACAAAGCAGGGACAGGGTGTGACAGGCCAGTCAGCCTGGCACGAAGTGGAGCTGGCTGCCATTCTCTCCTGTTGCGTTGTAGGGGTCCAGTAGTGTTTAACTCCTTTATGCAAAGTCCTGCAGTGGGGGAGGAAGAACCTCCTTCACCACGTCAGGCTGGAGCCAGTGGGATTCCAAACTGCTTTGCAGCAGAGGATGTGGGTCCTGGTGGACAGCATGAGACAACCCACACCCATGCAGAAATGGTGTCTGACAGCATCCTGGGTTGTATTCGGAAGGGTTTTTTCAATCAGATCATGGAAGGTAATCCATCTTCTCTGCTCAACATGGCTGAGACTGTTGTCCCAAAGCAGGGTTTTTTACCTGGTGCAGGAGCCAATATACACACAGAGTAGAGGTATTATTCATTTCATTTCTGCAGAGATGGGTGCTAGGTGGTAATCCGCAAAGCTAGCACACCGGTCAACAAACTCTTAGGAATATTTATATGGTTCAAAACACAGAAATACATACCCTTAATTATAATTCGTGGTTAGTACCTTATCTTAACAATTTCTATTGGTTAGCACAGTCTCTCACTTTCATTTAAAGTTACAAGGTACATTAATTGATGTGCACAGCATGGGGGGGATAGTCCAATTCAGTCTCCAATTGAGTTGGTCGTTACGATCTCCCACTGCCATCTTTACCTTTCCCCCAGTTACTGCAAATTTTTGTTGACTTTATGCCTTATCCAGCAGTTGTCTGGTTTTCAGCTGGTTTCAGCACCTCCTGTGGAGGAATGTTCCCTTGTTATCAGCCTTCTTTTCTTCTTCAAGGGTACATTCATTAGCAAGGCATTTATCGTTTATACCAAGTGTCTAGTTTCACAGGGCCTTGTGACCTTTTTACAGCTCTTTGTTCTTACTTAGTGAGAGATTCTACCTTCTAAAATATATTTTACCTTTATAAAAGTACATTGCACCTTCTTAAAGTACATCAAGACCACAACTGCTGTCCAGTTTGTGGGTCCCCCATAGGCCAAGAAAGGCATGGTCATACTGGCATATGAAAGCCCATAAAGCAACAACTGGAGCCCCTGAGGCAGGGGGGGCTGTGAGAGTTGGGGCTGTTCACCCTGTAGGAGAGAAGGCCCCAGGGCACACCTCATAGCAATGGGTAAAAGCTGATGGGAGGGAGTGAAGAACATAAAGCCAGACTGTCCTGACTCCTATCCAGTGAAGGGACAAGAGGTAATAGGCACATATTGAAATATGGGAAATTCCATGAAACAAGAAAATACTTTGCTAGTGTAGGGTGCTCAAGCACTGCCTGGGGTGACTTGGACAGGTTGCGGCTTCTCAATCCTTGTAGGTACTTGGAGCTTGACAAGACTTGGCCCTGAGCATCCTTCAAAGGCTGACCATACTTAGAACAGGGACAATTGGACCAGACAACCTCCAGAGGTCCATTCCAACGTCAAGGGTCCTGTGATTCTGTGATGGGCAAAAGATGGGTGCTGCATAGCTGTCCCTAAGAAGGAAGAACTGGTTGGGAACATAGGATTCAGGGCAGCCTTGCTTGCAACACATGTGTAACAGAGAGCTGAAGAGCTAAAGACAGGAAGGAAAACAAGAAGCAGAGTATAGTCCATAGACTTCAGGCATGCCAACTTCAGGCTACTCAGGCAGCTGGTACGTAGGATGACATGGAGGCAGCTGTGAAGCGCAGAAGAGTTCAGAAAAGCAGGCAGCTCCTTAGGCACCTCATGGTCTTGCTATTGAGTCTAGGCCAATACTCAGGACAACAAGCAGATTTCTCAGCAAACTGGCTTTGGCTTAGCGGGGTATGGAATGTGGAGCACCAAAGTCAAAAGGCAGCATCCTGGAGATGGAAGAAGGGATGAGCTGTAAAGGAGGAATGTGGAAATATTCCTAGGCATGTTGGGCCTTCTGATGGAGGACAATGTGGGCCCACTGCTCACTGGGACAGCTGATTTCTTGAAGAGTCAACAGAGAGCAGGTTGTGGGGGTGTGGTGGTGCAACCCCCCCCCGCCCCTGCCACTTTAGGCCTCTCTGTACTTGGTGTGACATCCTTCCCCACCTGGACCACATAATAACACAATGGATCAGAACAATACATAATGGTCTAACATGAAAGAAAGAAAGAAAGGGTGGAGAGCAATGGACTAGAACACTACGGCAACCCCTTAGTGTACCTGGCTCACATGGCTCCTACCACTTGAAAATAATAGCTATAATTGATCACTCCTGGCAAATATGGATCGTAACCACAAAGCCGGGGAATACCAGGACCCCAAGTCCTAACAAGCCCTGGGCTTGCATAACTGATGGAAAGTACCGAAATATTCCATTGTCCAAGCTGGGCCAGAGCAGAAAAGTATCTGATGGAAGTCAATTATCTTGGATCCTATAAGAAGAGATTCTAGTAAAGACCCTTTGAGCTCTTCTGGATCTTCTGGATCAGGGGCCAGTAGCTCCCCTGAGCTGAGATACCTCTCAGGCTGATACTTCGAGGGCATGGGTGAGAGAAGACCCTTCTCAAGCCTCAACCCATTGAGGAACACTGATGAATCGTGAATATTTACCCTAAATCTGAGAAAGGGAAATTTTAACTATAAGCTAATCTTTCTCCCATCCACCTCTCCACCTATGTATTGTGAGATACACATTAGCTTCATGGATGTGGATGCTCTTCTGTCCATCCATGCATGTGTAGCACCTAAAAGCTGTACCTTTTGGCTCGCTAGAGCTGCCCGCTATTGAGAAATTCCCAATCCTAAGTAATCGGACATGTCTGTGTGTTTGTGCGTGCGCAGGCTTATATGCTTTGCTTAGATATATATATATGTATTAGTCTGTGATTTGCGTTTTTACTCATATGTATGTGTACTGATTTGGGATACTTTATAGTAATTTAATGTGAACCTTGCAATCTTCGAATCTGTAATTAAGTTGCTGTTCAATTATTTTGTTCACTCACTTTGTAAACCTCTAAAACAGTTAATGATTAAGTGCTGCTAAAATTCAACATCTCAATCTACCTTACATCATTAATAAATTTTGAATTGCTGCTAAAACATAACCACGTTAAATATTTCCATCCGTGACAGGGAGGTCAATGCCTTCTTTCTCACAGTCTTCACCTACGAAGTCCCCCAGGCTACTGTTCCCTCTGAAAGAGTTGAAGGAAGGAGGGGAGCCCTTCCAGCACTGATGGGCATGAAATCAAGGACTGCCTGAGAAAAACCAATCCGTATAAGACAGCTGATGTGCCCCAGAGTAGGAATGCTGTTCATGGAGCCATAGACCTGCTGTAGGACTGGGTCACAGGAGCTTCATGGCATTAAGAAGGACAAATGTCCAGTCCTGCACCCAGAAAGGAAGAACCTCCTCTGGGTAGATCTGCCCCCAGGGACAGAGTCAGCCTTGGGGAGAGACTTGGATGCTTCAAGGGAATGGACACCTAAGCCTCATATTCCTGGCCAAAGAGACTGGGCTGTGTTAGGGGGCTCTCCTGAATGCTCCATGGAGGGAAAGAAAGGGTTGCAGAAAACATCTCCCCACTGGCTGGGACTCACCCTGTGTCCAGGCAGTATGCCTTTTCCTGGCCTTATGGCTTCTGCATGCCTCCTTTCCTGTGCCCCAAAGGCCGCCTCAGCTTGGAGTACAAACCAGCACCACTGGGGAGGCAAGGAAACTTCCCCCAGCTCCCCAGTTGGTGAAGCCTGGAAAGACCCCACAGTGTCACAGCCTTGAGGTTGCTCAGGGAAGAGGCATGCTTAGAAGGGCGCTGGGTACAAAAACAGCACTCAGACTACATCAAAAAGGTCATGTACTTCTCTGCCCTGCAGGTATGAGGGCAGCTGGGACGCACCCCAGGAGGGCAAGGGAATACTTTCAGCAGGCAAGCTTCCTGGGACAGACTCTCCCTACCCATGGTGAGTCACACTCTAATTGTGGATTGGCCGTGTGTCAGCCTTTTGGTGTGACGCCAAGCCAGGAGTGCGTGCTCTCTGCAGGTCCTTGTCCCACACAGGGCTGAATTGCCCTGCAGCCAGGGCAGCTGTATTCCTGCCCAGGGAAAACGAGCTCTGAGCACTGGGCTGTACCCAAGTACACAGCACCAGAACAGGCCATTGTGTGTTGTGCAGGTCAGGGTCCAAAGCGTGTGGCCAAAGTGCGTGGTGGTGTAAGGAGATTGAGATGAACCAGGTGCTTTCCCAAGTCCCAGTGCACCACTCTAGTAGTAAGGAGGGACCTGACTCCACAGGGCTTGTTGAGGAATCACAAGGTTTGGGAAGGTAACATTCTCCTTCCACAAGCCTGCTGAGGGCGTTGGTTGGGAATCTGCAGAGACTGACATAACAAGGTGTGACTTTGGCAAAGAAAGCAGACAATGTCTCCAAGAAGGAGAAGCAAAGGCATTTAAAACCACATTGTAACCCACCTGCCAATAGAGGCAATTTTCAATGACTGCTGGAGTGAGAAGGGAGGCAGGCAGGGAGGGACAAATATGAGGCATGTCCTCAGTCACAGGAGTCTTTGGGAACCCAGGAGAGGGCTGCATTAGTGGGAAGACAGCGTACCTTCCTTCACACAAGGTTGAAAAGAACCTCACTATATTTCCCCAGGCCCATGTCTCTGCGCAGACACCTCCATCACTCGGGGGCACATCTTCTGCCTGTGCTGACATGGTCTTACTCAGAAAGTCTTTGGGCCTCTCATCCCGATACTTCAAAAGAGCCTCTGAGGCCTAATGGTCATGTTCAGAAATGAGGAAATGAAATGACAGCATTGACGGAAACCAAAACACAACCTGTGCCATTAGGTAGGATATTTTGCTTTGGAGGTGAGTCTGATGGAAAATTACTGCCCGCACGCAGTGACTGGTGGGCCTGGGGCGGTGCAAAAGCAGTATAAAAGCAGGCCCTTCTCCTCACTCTCTCATCAGTTCGTCTTGCTTCCATCTCCTTGAGAACAAGGTGAGTCTGAAGCTCATTCTTGTTTTCCTTAGCAGCCGCCTCCTCTGTTTTTCCTCCTCCTATTTTGGGATTTCTCAGCCCATTCCTGCCTCTTTATCCTATGTGGGCTCTTGCAGCTATTTGCCATGGTAGAGGGAAGGGAGACGAAGGCGTGGCATGGAGAGAGGCTGGGGCTTTCCTGAGATGTCTCCTGAGCTATGGGCTAGCTGGGGACATCTCTTGATTTGATTGCACTTTACAGGGCTCTTTTGGGTTAAAGGAAAGTATCTCTCCTAATTGTGGGGTAATAGGCTGGTCTTCAATGACCGTCATGCTTTGTTTTCCCCTGCCCTTTCTCCCAGGTTCATCTCTACTTTTTAGATATGTCCTGCTACAACCCCTGCCTGCCATGCCAGCCCTGTGGCCCCACCCCGCTGGCCAACAGCTGCAATGAGCCCTGTGTCAGGCAGTGCCAGGACTCCACCGTTGTCATCCAGCCCTCCCCCGTGGTGGTGACCCTGCCCGGACCCATCCTCAGCTCCTTCCCACAGAGCACCGCCGTGGGATCCTCCACCTCCGCTGCCGTTGGCAGCATCCTCAGCTCTGCGGGAGTGCCCATCTCCTCTGGGGGCTTTGGCCTCTCCGGCCTCTCTGGCTTGGGCAGCCGCTACTGTGGCACAAAGTGCCGCCCCTGCTAAAGCTGCTGGAGATGGCCCCAGGGACCCACATGATTGCAGCAGTCTGTGAACAGGGTATCAGGTTGTTGCTTTCAGAAGGGCTGAGCAATCCCAGCACCTCTTGCAAAAGCATGTGGCCAGCCTGGGCTTTTTCCTCTTGTTTTGTTGTTCTCTTGTGCTCCCCTGGCCTGTAAGCCCCACAAAAACAGACTAGGGAGGATTTTCTGGCCCTGCTCCCTCCCTAGGGAGGCAGATGGACAGCTCTCTGGGTCTCTGCCTTGGCCTTGGGGCATGGACTCCTTTCTTTCTCTGGTTCTTTGTGCACTGGCACCTCCACTTGATGGACCTTGCTTCCCTTTTTTGACTCATTAAAGTTCTGATACATCCCAGCCCATGCCTCTGTGTCATCCTTTCCCCTGCAGATGCTCTCCCAAGATGCCCAGGGAGACAGATGTTATTCAGAGGTGGTTATCAGGAGAGGCTTCTTGGGGATGAATTTGCAGTGATTGTCAACATAGGCTTGCACTGAGTATGCTTATCTGTGTGATCTTCAAGTTTCTTTTTTGGACTGAATAGAATTACCCACGGTAGATCAGTGACTACCATCTACTTTGTTGTGCACACATTTCCTTTTCCTCAGAAAGCTCAGCACTGTGATGCAAGTAGTCAGGAGGGAATGTGGTACTGAGAAGACACAGGCACTAGCTTCCCAGGAAATGCCAGGAGAATCCATCCCAATCATAGCATTCTCAAAGGGACGGACACAGTGCAGAGGGCTGCCTTAGTGTAGAACCATAGCATAGAATCATAGAACGGATTGGATTGGAAGCAACCTTTAAAAATCATCTAGTTCAACCCCCCTGCCTGCATGTTACTGAAAGTTCTATCAAATCTGATTTTGAACACTTCCAATGATGGGCTTCCTGGTTTCAGGTGACAAAATGTTAATTTTCTTTCTAGTGATTGCCATGAAACAAATGTCAACAATGCATATTGTTTTAGTTGTTGCTAAGCAATGTTTATACATTTCAAGGACTCTTTTCAGCTTCCTGTGGAAGCTGAGAACGAGTCTAGACAGAACAATGGAATAACCAATGGAATATTCTGTACCATACACGTCATGCTCAGTATCTAAAAGGGGGTTGGTCAGGGGGCAGGAATCCATGATCACTGCCAATTCAACTGATGGTCAGGGTGACTTGTGTCGTTATTATTATTAGTAGTATTGTTATTTTCCTCTTCTGTTATTGTTTCTATTAAACTGTCCTTATCTGCACCCATGAGGTTTTTTTCCTTTCCCCTTGCCCTACTTTCCTCCTGATTCTCTCTGCCCTTCTGGGGGAAGGGGGACAACTATGCTAGCGGCTGTGTGGTCCTAGCTGCCATCTGGGGTTAAGCCTCAACAGTCCTTTTTGGCACCCAACATGGGGGTCGATGTGTTGAGATAACGAAAAACTTGATCAGAGCACATTAGAAGAAATTTGTCATAAGCATTCCTCCCCAGATGCGGCACCCTACATTTGCCCTTGTTGAATTTCGTAAGGTTTCTCTCCGCCCAACTCTCCAGCCTGTCCAGGTCTCACTGTATGGTGGCACAGCCTTCTGGTGCGTCAGCCACCCCTCCCAGTTTTGTATCATCAGCAAAATTGCTGAGGATACACTCTGTGCCCTCATCCAGGTTGTTGATGAATATGTTGAACAAGATTGGACCCAGTACTGACCATAGGGAACAGTGTTAGTTACAGGCCTCTAACTAGACTCTGTGCCCCTAATCACGACCCTCTGAGAGCTCTTTCAACCAGTTTTTGATCCACCCCACTGTCCATTCATCTAACCCACACTTCTTAAGCTTCCCAATGAGGATGCTGTGGGAGATGGTGTCGAAAGCATTGCTGAAGTCAAGGTAGACAAGACCTACTGCCCTCTCCTCATCTATCTATCCAGTCATGCCATTGTAGAAGGCTATCAGATTAGTCAGATGTGATTTTCCCCATGGTGAATTCGTGTTGACTACTTCTGATAGCTTTCTTTTCCTCCACATGCTTTGAGATGATGCCCAGAATGGGCTTTTCCATCACCTTTCCAGGGATGGAGATAAGGCTGACTGGCCTGTAGTTTCCTGGGTCTTCCTTGTTGCCCTTTTTGATGACTGGAGTGACATTGGCTTTCCTCCAGTTCTCAGGCACTTCACCTGTTCTCCTGTTATATATATATATATATATACAAAACCGTATGAAGCTCCTAGGGAGACGCCATTGGCAAGCACTGGGAAACTTCCAGACTGGACTCAGTGACAGATGGGAACTGGATTCCAGATCTAGCTTCATGAATGCACAGAGTGGGATCAAATGCAAATGAACTGACAGGGTCCTCCTTGGACGTCAGTCATTCAAGAAAGAGAGCCACTGAAGAAGCCAAGCCATTGAAGAAGAACTGACCCTTTGATCCCTCAGCTTTTATACTGAGCATGGCAGATGGTGTAGAATGCCCTATTGCAGGTGCAATCCCTCCATGGGGTAAACAACCAAGTCAGCTGACCCTGGTTGCCACAGCAACAAGCATAAGCCAGAGCCTCTCTCACTGAAGGGAAAGTTGGCTCTGCTCCAACCCAAACCAGGACAGTCAGAATCAGAGAATCATAGAATGGTTTGGGTTGGAAGGGACCTTCAAAGATCATCAAGTTCCAACCCCTCTGCCATGGGGGGACACACCTCCCACTAGACCAGGTTGCTCAAAGCCCTATCCAGCCTGGTCTTGAACACATGCAGGGAAGGGGCATCCACAACTTCTCTGGGCAAACTGTGCCAGTGTCTCACCACCCTCATAGTGAAAAATTTCTTCCTATTATCTAATCTAAATTTCTCCTCTTTCAGTTTAAAACTGTTACCCCTTGTCCTATTGCTACACTCCCTGACAAAGGGTCTCTCCCCATCTTTCCTGTAGGCCCTCTTCAGATACTGGATTCTCCAGGCTGAACAATCACAGCGCTCTCAGCCTGTGTTCATAGGAGAAGTGCTCTTGTCCGCTGATCATCTTTGTGGCCCTCTACTGGACGTGCTCCAACGAGACCATGTCTTTCTTGTGCTGAGAACTCCTAGGGGTGATGCAGTACTCCAGGTGAGGTCTCACGAGAGAGGAGTAGAGAGGCAAAATCTTGAACAAACTTGAACATAGGAAGTTCCACCTAAATATGAGAAAGAACTTCTTCACTTTGAGGATAGCAGAGCACTGGAACAGGCTGCCCAGAGGGGTGGTGGCGTCTCCGTCTCTGGAGACATTCCAAACCCGCCTGGACGTGTTCCTGTGCCACCTGCTCTGGGTGACCCTGCTGTGGCAGGGGGTGGGACGGGATGATCTCCAGAGGGCCCTTCCAAACCTACCATTCTGTGATTCTGTGATTTTGTGCAATCACCTCCCTTGACCTGCTGGCTATGCTTCTTTTGATGCAGCCGAGGATGCAACTGGCCTTCTGGGATGCAAGACTGCATTGCCGGCTCATGTTGAGCTTCTCATTCACCAACACCCTCAAGTCCTTCTCCTCTGGCTGTTCTCAATCCATTCTCTGCCCAACCTGTATTTGTGCCTGGGATTGCCATGACCCAGGTGCAGTCATGCCTGGTTGCATGCAGGCACTTTGCCTGGTTGAACTTCATGAGGTTTGCACAGGCCCACCTCTCAGGGCTGCCCAGGTTCCTCTGGAGGGCATCCTTTCCCTCCAGCGTGTTGACCACACTACACAGCTTGGTGTTATCGGCAAACTTGCTGAGGGTGCACTCAATCCCACTGTCCATGTCACTGACAAAGATGTTAAACAGTACCAGGCCCAGTACCAACCTCCAAAGAATGCCACTTGTCATTGTTTTCCACTTGGACATTGAGCTGTTGACCGGAACCCTTTAAGTGCTGCCATCTTATCCAGTTCCTTATCCACTGAGTGATCCATCCATCAAATCCGTGTATCTTCAATTTAGAGAGCAAGATGTCATGCAGGACAGTGTCAAACGCTTTGCATAAGTCCAGGTAGATGACACATGTTGCTCTCCCCTTTATGAACCAACACTGTAACCCCATCATAGAAGGTCACCAAATTTGTCAGGCATGACTTGGCTAATGTGGCTAATGTGGTGCCCATCTACAAGAAAGGTCGGAAGGAGGATCCGGGGAACTACAGGCCTGTCAGCCTGACCTCGATACCAGGAAAGATCATGGAGAGGATCATCTTGAGTGAGCTCTCATGGCAAGTGCAGGGCAGCCAAGGGATCAGGGCCAGCCAGCATGGGTTTAGGAAAGGGAGGTCCTGCTTAACCAACCTGATCTCTTTCTATGACCATGTGACCCACCTTCTGGATGCGGGGAAGGCTGTGGATGTTGTCTATCTGGACTTTGGTTAAGGCCTTTGACACCGTCCCCCACAGCATTCTCCTGGAGAAGCTGGTGAATCATGGCATAGACAAGTGTACTCTTCACTGGATTAAAAACTGGCTGGATGGCTGTGCCCAGAGAGTCGTGATTAATGGGGTGAAATCCTCTTGGTGGCCGGTCACCAGCAGTGTCCCTCAGGGCTCAGTTTTGGGGCCAGTTTTGTTTAATATCTTTATCAATGATCTGGATGAGGGGATTGAGTACACCCTCAGTAAGTTTGCAGATGACACCAAACTAGGTGGGAGTGTTGATCTGCTTGAGGGAAGGAAGGCTCTACAGAGGGACCTGGACAGGCTGGATCAATGGGCCAAGGCCAATTGTATGAGGTTTAATAAGGCCAAGTGCCGGGTCCTGCATTTCGGTCACAACAACCCCAGGCAATGCTACAGGCTTGGGGAAGAGTGGCTAGAAAACTGCCCATCAGAAAAGGACCTGCGGGTGCTGGTGGACGGCCAGCTTAACATGAGCCAGCAGTGTGCCCAGGTGGCCAAGAAGGCCAACAGCATTCTGGCTTGTATCAGGAATAGCGTGGCCAGCAGGAATAGGGAAGTGATGGTGCCTCTGTACTCGGCACTGGTGAGGTCTCACCTCGAGTACTGTGTTCAGTTCTGGGCCCCTCTGTACAAGAGGGACATTGAGGTGCTGGAGCGTGTCCAGAGGAGAGCTACCAATCTGGTGAGGGGTCTGGAGACCAAGCCGTATGAGGAGAGGCTGAGGGAACTGGGCATGTTTAGTTTGGAGAAGAGGAGGCGGAGGGGAGACCTCATTGCCCTCTACAACTACCTGAAAGGAGGGTGTAGAGAGGAGGGTGTTGGCCTCTTCTCCCAGGTGAATAATGACAGGACCAGAGGAAATGGTCTGAAGTTGTGTCAGGGGAGGTTTAGATTAGATATTAGGAAGAATTACTTTACTGAAAGAGTGGTCAGGCCCTGGAACAGCCTGCCCAGGGAGGTGGTGGAGTCACCATCCCTAGAGGTATTTACGAAACGTCTAGATTTGGCACTTCAGGGCATGCTCTAAGTGGCAGAGATTGTAGGAGTTTCTTTTGTGTGTGTATGGTTGGACTCGATGATCTCAAAAGTCCTTTCCAACCATGAAGATTCTATGATTCTATGACTTGCCCTCACCAATCACCTCCTTATTTTCCATGTGCCTTAGCAGAGTTCCCAGGAGGATCTGCTCCATGACCTTGCCGGTCGCAGAGGTGAGACTGACCAGCCTGTAGTTCCATGGGTCTTCCTTTTTTCCCTTTTTGAAAACGGGGGTTACATTTCCCCTTTTCCAGTCAGTGGGAACTTCACTGGATGCCATGACTTTTCAAGTGTAATGGAAAGTGGCTTAGCAACTTCATCCACCATTTCTTTCAGGACATGCAGATGGATTTCATCACATCCCATGGACTTATGTGCCTTCAGGTTCCTTAAGTGTTCCAACCCCTGTGATGAGTACTCCAGCTATTCCAACCCCCCTGACAAGAACTGCAGCTATTGCAACTGCCTTGATGAGTGCTGCGGGTACTCCAACCCTGCCAATGGGCACTGCAGCTATTCCAACCCCCACTACAAGCACTGCGGCTACTGCAATCCCTGTGATGAGTGGTGTGGCTACTCAAACCCCTACGACAAGTGCTGAGGCTACTTAAAACCCCACAATGAGTACTGCGGCTACTCCAACCCCCATGATGAGCACTGTGGCTACTCCAACCCCACAATGAGTACTGCGGCTACTCCAACCCCCATGATGAGCACTGTGGCTACTCCAATGCAGCTACTAGACCAGAGAACCCACCCATGGTGGTATCAGTTGCCCCCATACAGAAGAAGAAATACACAAAAAATCACTTCACTTAGCCAGGGATGAAGATGAACCAGGGTCATCAGGAGAACAGGAAGAACCAGAGGTAATCACCTGATCCTTAGCACTGGGTGAGCTGTGAGATATACAAAAAGATTTCAGTTGTCATCCAGGCAATTTGTCATCTGGTTGCTGTGATGCTGGGATAATGGGGCCAGTAGCTTGGAATTTGAAGGTAGGGAAGCCAGGCAGTTGCGATCTTTGTGTAGGGAAGGGGATATTCACAAGGCAATTGGAAAAAGGACACAAACCCTTAACCTCTGGAGGTGACTTCTGTTAGCTGTGAAGGGAAGGTATCCCTTCAAGGAAGATAATATTTGTCACACAGGCAAGCAGACCATCATGGAGAGAGGTATCCAGTACCTAAGGGAATTTGCTTTGCAGGAGCTGATTTGTCATTACCTGGACAACCCACAGTCAACCATAGATCCAGATGAAGTCCATGTATCTGACCCATATAGCAGAAGTGTCTACAGAGAGCACCATCATCATATGCCAGCTCATTGGCATCAGCAAGCTGGGAAGACAAAGAGGCACCAACAGCGGATGCGGTGGCTGGCCAATTCCAGCAATATGGAGAAAGTCTTTCTACTTCCCTACGGGCCTGTGTCTTGGCTGTGGAAAGACTGGTCTGGGAGGTCCAGCAACTCAGCTTTAGGAGTAAGTGTTTTTCTGCCCAAGAGAGAGGATATAAAGGGTACAAACCATGAGTCACCCTGTGGTTTTACCTGCATGACCATGGAAAGGACATGAGGAAGTGGGATGGAAAACCTGCCTCAATCCTATGGCACATAAGTTGCAAGGAAAAACAACCACAAATGGGAGCTCTTCCAAGAAAATTGCTGCTCCAGTTTCCAGTGGACAACTCCCCACACAAAGCAGAAAAGTTTCTGGTCCTCTTGGAGGAACTCCAGATTTGTATTTCCAAGAAGTGAATAAGAAGGATGGGATTCAAATGCACGCGAGCCATTTAAACCCATTCGTTGATGCTGGATACTGCAATCAGAACTAGAGGGGCCCTGCCTACAGCCAGGTGGAGGAAAGGGACAACAAAATTTACTGGACTGTGTGGATTCATTTGCTTGGCACATCAGGCCCACAGGAGCATAAGGCTCTGGTAGACTCTGGTTCACAGTGTACCTTAATGCCATCAAACTATAAAGGGGCAGAACACGTCTGTATTTCTGGAATAACAGGGGGATCCAAACAGTTGATGGTATTGGAAGCTGAAGTGAACCAAAATGGGAATGAGTGGCAAAAGCATTCCATTGTGACTGGCCCAGAAGCTCCATGCATCCTTGGTGTAGACTACCTCAGGAGAGGGTATTTTAAGGGCCCAAAAGGGCACCAGTGGGCTTTTGGCATAGCTGCCTTGGAGACAGAGGAAATCAAACATCTGTCTACCTTGCCTGATCTCTTGGAGGACCCTTCTGTTGTGGGGTTGCTGAGGGTTGAAGAACAGGTGCCAATCGCTACCGCTACGGTGCATGGACAGCAATATCTCACCAACCAAGACTCCCTGATTCCCATCCATAACCTGATTCATTGACTGGAGAGCCAAGGAGTGATCAGCAAGACTCACTCACCTTTTAACAGTCCCATATGGCCAGTGCAAAAGTCTAATGGGCAGTGGAGGCTAACAGTGGACTATCATGGCCTGAATGAAGTCACATTGCTGCTGAGCACTGCTGTGCCAGACATGCTAGAACTTCAATATGAACTGGAGTCCAAGGCAGTCAAGTGGTATGCCACGACTGATATAGCGAATGCATTCTTCTCAATCCCTTTGGCAGCAAAGTGCAGGCCACAGTTTGCTTTCACTTGGAGGGGCATCCAGTACACCTGGAATCGACTGCCCCAGGGGTGGAAACACAGCCCTACCATTTGCAATGGGCTTATCCAGAGTGCACTAGAACAGGTTGAAGCTCCGGAACACCTGCAATTCATTGATGACATCATTGCATGGGGCAATACAGCAGAAGTAGTTTTTGAGAAAGGGAGTATAGTTCAAATCCTTATGAAAGCTAGTTTTGTCATAAAACAAAGTAACGTGAAGGGAGCTGCATAGGAGATCCAGTTTTTAGGAATAAAATGGCAAGATGGATGCCATCAGATCACAACGGATGTGATCAACAAAATAGCAACTATGTTTCCACCAACTAGTAAAAAAGAAACACAAGCTTTCTTAGACATTGTGGGTTTTTGGAGAATGCATATCCCAGATTACAGTCTGATTGTAAGCCCAAGACCTCTCTATCAAGTGATGCGGAAGAAGAATGATTTTAAATGGGGCCGTGACCAACGACAAACTTTTGAACAAATTAAACAGGAAATAGTTCATGCAGTAGCCCCGGGGCCAGTTCAGGCAGGGAAAGATGTTTAAAATGTGTTCTACACTGCAGCTGGGGAGAACTTACTTACATGGAACCTCTGTCAGAAAACAGCAGTGAAGGCTCGAGGTCGACCCCTAGGGTTTTGGAGTCAGGGATACAGAGGATCCGAAGTCCGCTACACTCCAACTGAAAAAGAGGTATTGGCAGCATAGGAAGGGGTTCGAGCTGCTTTGGAATTGCTACTGAAGCAGAGCTCCTCTTAACACCCTGGCTGTTGGTGCTGGGCTGGATGTTCAAAGGGAGGGTTCCCTCTACACATTATGCAACTGATGCTACGTGGAGTAAATGGGTTTCACTAATCACACAACGAGCTCGAATAGGAAACTGCAGTTGCCCAGGAATCTTGGAAGTGATCATGGACTAGCCAGAAGGCAAAGATTCCTAAACATCACCAGAGGAGGAAGTGATGCATGCAGAAGAGGTGCCACCATAAAATAAACTACCAGAGGATGAGAAGGAATATGCCCTGTTCACTGATGGGTCCTGCTGTATTGTAGGAAAACATCGAAAGTGGAAGGCTGCTGTGTGGATTCCTACACGAGCTGGAGAAGCCAGTGAAGGACTAGGTGAATTGAGCCAGTTTGCAGAGGTGAAGGCCATCCCACTGGCTTTAGACATTGCTGAAAGAGAAAAATGGCCAGTACTTTACCTCTATTCTGACTCATGGATGGTGGCAAATGCTCTGGGGCGGGTGGTTAAAGCAGTGGAAGCAGAGCAACTGGCAGCATGGAAGTAAATTCATCTGGGCTGCTGAATTGTGTCAAGATATTGCAGCCCAGACAGAGAATCTGGTTGTAAAAGTACATCACGTAGATGCAGACATACCCAAGAGTTGGCCTACTGAAGAATATCAAAACAACCAGCAGGTGGATCAGGCTGCTAAAATTTGATTGCCTCAGGTGAATCTGGACTGGCAACATAAGCGTGAATTACTTATAGCTTGGTGGGCCCATGACACCTCAGGTGATCAAGGAAGAGATGCAGCATATAGATGGCCGTGGACGTGACGTGACATGACGTGACGTGACGTGACCAAGGTGTGGACTTGACCATGGACACTATCGCACAGGCTATTCATGCGTGTGAAATGTGCACTTCAATTAAGCAGACCAAGTGGTTAAAACCTCTCCGGTATGGAGGACGATGGCTGAAATATACACATGAGGAGGCCTGGCAAATTGATTACGTTACGCTCCCATAAACGCACAAAGGCAAGCGCCATGTGCTCACATGGATGTGAGCTCCATGTGCCACTGGGTGTCTGGAAACATACCCTGTGCCCCATGCCGTCTCCTGGAACACTATCTTAGGCCTTGAAAAGCAAGTTTTATTGTGACATGGAACCCTAGAAAGAATTGAGTCAGGCCACAGGACTAATTTCTGAAACAACCTCATAGACACTTGGGCCAAAGAGCATGGTGTTCACTGGGTATGTCACATCCCCTGTCATGCAACAGCCTTTGGGAAGACCGAACGATACAATGGACTATCAAAGACTACATTAAGAGCAAGGGGTGGAACCTTCAAACATTGGGATACACATTTAGCAAAGGCCACCTGGTTAGTGACTGTCATGGTTTAACCCCAGCTGGCAGCTAGGACCACGCAGCTGCTCGTGCAGTTCTCCCATTTCCCCCAGAAGGTCAGGGACAAGAGAGAGGAAAGGAGGGGATAGGGAAAGGGAAAAAAAAAAAAACCCTCCTCGGTGGAGATAAAGACAGTTTAATAGAAACAATAACAGAAAAGGAAAATAACAATAGTAATAATGACACAAGTCACTCTCACAGTCTGGTGAACTGGTACCGTCCCAAGCAGTGATCATGGATTCCTTCCCCCCACCAACCCCCCTTTTATATACTGAGCATGACATCTATGGTACAGAATATTCCATCGGCCATTCTGTTATTGTGTCTAGGCTCCTTCTCAGCTCCTATGGGAAGCTGAGAAGAGTCCCTGAAATGTATAAACATCGCTTAGCAACAACTTTAGGAACAACTAAAACAATATACATTTTTGACATTCCTTTCATGGCAATCACTAGAAAGTAAATTAACTCTTTCCCAACTGAAACCAGGGCATCCCATCATTCTCTGGACCACATTTTCCAGTGTCTCACCACCTTCTTTGTGAGAAGTTTCTTCCTTATGGCTAATCTACATCTACCCTATTGCAGTTTAAAACTGTTGCTCCTTGTCCTATCACTACAAGCCTTTATAAAAAGCCTGTCTCTGACTTTCCTGTAAATCCCCTTTATATATTGAAAGGCAGCATCAAGGTCTCCCCAGAACCTTCTCTTCTCCTGGTTGAAAAATACCAACTCCCTCAGCCTTTCTTCATAGGAGGGGTGATGCATTCCTCTGATCCTTTCTGCAGCCCTTCTCTGGACCTGCTATAACAGGTCCATGACTTTTTTTGAACTGGGGACTCCAGAATGGGAACAGTACTTCTGGTGGGGTCTAATGAAAGTGGACTAGCAGCAGAGAATCACCTCCCTCGACCTGTTGGCCATGCTTCTTGCAATGCATCCCAGGGTACGTTTGGCTTTGTGGGCTGCAACAGCACATTGATGGCTCGTGTTCAGGTTTTTTACCACAAGTATCTCCAAGTCCTTCTCCACAGGGCTGCTCTCAACCATTCACCCTCCAGACTGTATTGATATTGAAGACCTCCTCAGCCCAGGTGCAGGACCTTGCACTTGGCCTTGTTCAGTTTCCTGAGTTTCTCATGGGACCATTCCTTAAGTCTACCAAGATCCCTCTGGATTGCAACCCTTCCCTCAAGCGTATCAGTTGTGCCCCTCAGGTTGGGGCCGTCATCCACAAACTTGCTGAGGGTGCAGTCAATCTCACTATCTATGTTGCTGATGAAGAAATGAAATAGTATTGGTCCCAGTACAGCCCCTGAAGGACACCACTCCTCACTAGTTTCCATTTGGACACTGAGCCGTTGACTATAACACAGTGATAGTGCCCCTGGGGCACTGTCACTTGCATGTGAGGAAGGTATCCGTGACTCCACCAGAGGCCCTGGCCATCAGGCCCAGTTTTGCTGACCCTCTGCCCAGACATTCTCTCTTGGCCTCAGTGGTCATTTTCCTCATAGCAGCCAGTCCATAAGGTGCTGTGCTTTAAATGTCTGGCTAAAACAGTGCAGAGAACACAACAAAGCTGTGGTATTGCTGCATAATGCTTGCACACCATCAAGTCCGTCTTTCTTCCTCACTCTGCACTCCGCTGCAGTGGAAGCTAGGGGTGGGCAAGCTTCTGGGAGGGGATCTGAATTGACCAGGGGGATATTCCATGTATATAACATCATGCTCAGGAATGGAACTGTCGCCAGTCTTTCCAAAGTAGCCATTCTTTTGTGAATTGCTGGGTATTGTTCTGCTGGTTGTAGGTAGTGAGTGTTTGCATCACTTTTGGGTTTTTTTTTCTATTTCCTTTCCCCTCTTAGACTGTACTGATCTTAACCCAAGGGTATTTGGCTTTCTTCCTTTTCCAATTCTTCCCCACCCCACTGGGACAGGGGATCATGAGAACAGCTGATGGGTGCTTCATGCTTGCCAGGGCCAACACACCACACAGACCCACAGGCATTGCATGTTTTCCTTGCCCTGCTCCATCCCTGTCTGTGCCCAGGGCTTCCTGGGAATGTTTCTGGGGAAGAGGGAGGCTGGGCGGGAGAGAGAAGCAGCAGGAGTGGACTGAGTGTCCAGGAGCTCTCCAAAGCAATGTGGTGACCAGCAGCAAAGGCTGCAGAGAGGCTTGCAGCTGAGGAAGGGGAGCTGCTGAGCTGCTGCAGCACGGAGCTGGCTAAGAGGACACATGTCCACCCAGAGCCTTGAATGGCAGCTGGCTTGGTAGCAACCAGCCCTGTCTGCCCACAAATCCTTCAGCCCCTGAGAAGCAACAGCCCAAAAGCAGGGCCAGGAAAAGGTGCTTTTGCGGTAACCCCATCAAAACACATGTGAGTCCCAGCACTGCTCCTGGACACACGGACTGTCATCAGCATCCAGGGCTATATAAGTAGAAGCTTAGCCAGGAGACTGAGGGGGGCAACGATCCCACTCTGTTCAGCAATCCTGTGATGGCATCTAGAACACTGTGTTGAGCTGTGGGCTGCAATGCAATAAAGACTTTGACTGAGTGGAGTGAGTTCATCAGAGGGTGGGTAGGATGGTGAGAGGGCTGGAGCCCTTCCTTGGGGAGGAGAGGGTGAGGGCATGGGACTTGCTAAGCATGGAGTAGAGAATGCTTTGGTGGGAGAGCTAAAATAATTTCTGTGGTAGCTATGGTTATTTAACTGTGTCAGATTATCCAGCCCAAGACAGGCAGTGAGGTTTAGAAAGCCGAGGGTCACCCTGCTTTGACTAAGCATACTCAAAGCAAGCCTATTCTAACAGCACAACCATCTCTCATAACACCCACTCAGAACAACCCTTGAGCAATATCTCTCTTCCTGAGCATCTTCGGGTATCATCTGCAGGGGAAAGGATGAGACAGAGTCATGGGCTAGAATGCAGCAGAACTTTAATGAGTCAAAAGAGGTATACAAGCTTGGTCTGAGTTGAGGCCTCAGTGCAGGGAGCAACAAGGATACAAGAGGGAAAGGAGAGAGTGGAAGAAGGGGAAGACAGACATGAGCCTGTCCTTTTTCAAGGAACAGCACAATGCTCCGTCCCCAGTCCAGTACCATCTTGTGGGTCTCTGTGGACCTTCCCGAGGGCCATCACCAGCAGCTTTAGCAGGGGCGGCACCTCGTGCCGCAGGAGCGGCTGCCCAAGCCAGAGAGGCCGGAGAGGCCAAAGCCCCCAGAGGAGATGGGCACTCCCGCAGAGCTGAGGATGCTGCCAACGGCAGCGGAGGTGGAGGATCCCACGGCGGTGCTCTGTGGGAAGGAGGTGAGGATGGGTCCGGGCAGGGTCACCACCACGGGGGAGGGCTGGATGGCGATGGTGGAGTCCTGGCACTGCCTGACACAGGGCTCATTGCAGCTGTTGGCCAACGGGGTGGGGCCACAGGGCTGGCATGGCAGGCAGGGGTTGTAGCAGGACATGTCTTGGATCTGGAAGTGCACCTGGGAGAGAGGTCAGCGGGAGCAGAGCATGAAGGGTGGGTGAGGAGCAGTCTGTCACCCCACCACAAGAGAGCCAAGACATGAGTTGGAGATGAGAGCTGGAGGCTGTGTAGGGAAGCCCACATGTTTCTTATTTCCCTAAGCCCAGAAGATCCCTGCTAAGAGCAACCAATCCTTGGCAGCTCCCTTGCTATCCTGCAGCTCATGTCTCTCCATGGAGGACTTTCTGCTCCCTTCCCTCTCCCATGTTAAATAGCCCCATGACCCAGCATAGGACAGGTAATGTGCTGAGAAATCCTGGAGGAGGTGTATGAGAAAGAGGTTCAGACTCACCTTGTTATCAAGGAGATGGAGGTGAGAGGAGTGGATGAGAGAGTGAGGAGAAGGGCCCAGCTTTTATACTGGTCCTGCACCACCCCAGGCCCACGGTCACTGCATGTAGGCATTAATTTTCCAACAGACTCACCTCCAAAGCAAAATATCTTACCTAATGGCACTGCCTAATAGCAATGTTTTGGTTTCTGTCAACACTGACATTTCACTTCCTCATTTTTTTTCATGCTTGTTTTTCCATGCAGGTGCCTTTCATATGCTGAGATGAGAGGCCCTAGGATATCCCAGGCAGGGTTGTGTCAGTGCAGGCAGATGATTCCTCCTAAGTGCTATTGGGGTTCCGTGCAGGCAGGGGATGTTGGCTTGTGTCAGTGATGTGTGATTGTTTGCAACTCCCTTTGCAGGAGCAAGCCCAGTTGTGGCCTACACTGCACGTCATCAGAGCACCCAAAGACACTTCTTCCTTAAGGATGTGCCACATGCTTCTCTCTCCTCCCTTCATCTCAGCTCACACTAATGGCTGTACTGATGGTTTCAGCTATCTTTCTCTTGTTACACTTTCCTCTGGGGAGAATGTTCACCAGGCGGGCTGGGTATGCAGGGTTGGGGTTTGGAAAGCCTAAACCCACCGGGGGTTGAATCAGAGAAATCATGTGGAGGGAAACAAGATGGTCTTCTTCCAAGTAAGTCAGCAGCAAAACCAAGACTTGTTCAAAGGCAGCCCCAGTGTAGAATGGGGAGATTCGCTGGGGACAAGGGTTACAGGAAAAGCAGAGGTATCCAAGGGTTGTTGGTCTTGGCCTTTACTAGCAGGATTTGCTGTCGAGAGATTGGGCTCCTGACATTCCCTGTGAAAGTCCTGGCAGTAAGGGAATGAATTTGAGGACTGGAGGAAAGCCAATGGGCCTCCGGTGTTCAGGAAGGGCGTGAAGGAGGAGCCGGGGAAGGACAGGCAGGTCAGCCTCACCTCAATCCCTGCCAAAGGTGAGGGAGCAAATAATCCTGGAAGTCATTTTCCCACAGGAAAAACCAAGAAGGTGACTGTGAGTGTCAGCATGGATTTATGGAGGGGAAAGCAGGCCTGACCAACCTCATGTCCTTCTTTGATGATGTACCTGACTCCGGTGGGTGAGAACAGTGCAGTAAATGTTGTTAATCTCATCTAAACAAGACTTTTGATGCTGTCTGCTCTGACAATCATTACAAACCAACAGAGAAAATACAGGCTAGGGAAGAGGGCAATGCAGGGGATTGAAATCTGGGATGGCTGCTGGACTCCAAGGGTTGTGATGAGTGTCACAAGGTCCATCTGGTGGCCACTGACTCCTGGTGTCTGTTAGGGGTCCATCCTGGGGCCAGTCATTTTTAAACCCTTAATGCAAAGTCCTGCAATTGGGAAGAAGAAACTCCTTCACCACTACAGGCTGGTGCCAGTGGGCTTCCAAACAGCTTTGCAGCAGAGGACATGGGTCCTGGAGGACACCATCATGTAGCCTGGATCTATATGGAAATGGCATCTGACAGCATCCTGGGCTGCATTAGGAAAGGATTTGCTATCAGAGCGCAGAATTTAGAAGCATAGTATCGTAATAGTTTGGATTGGAGGAGACATTTAAAGGTCATCTAGTCCTACCCCCCTGAAATGAGCAGGGACATCTTCAACTAGATCAGGTGCTCGGAGCCCTGTCCAACCTGACCTTGGTTGTATCCAGGCATGGGGCATCTACAACCTCTCTGGGCAACCTGTGACTGTATTTCACCACCCTCATCATCAAAAGTTTCTTATATCTAGTCTGAATCTTTTCGTTTAAAGCCATTACCCCTTGCCCTATCACAACAGGCCCTATTAAAAAGTTTGTCCTCGTCTTTCTTATAAGCCCCCTTTAAGTACTGAAAGGCCTCAATAAGGTCTTCCCAGAGCCTTCTCTTCTCCAGGCTGAACAACCCCAACTGTTTCAGCCTGTCCTTATAGGAGAGGTGCTCCAGCCCTCTGATCATTTTTGTGGCCCTCCTCTGGATGCACTCCAACAGGTCCATGTCTTTCCTGTGCGGACTCCAGAGATGGACACAGTACTCCAGGTGGTTTCTCATCAGAGCAGAACAGAGGGGAAAATCACCTCCCTTGACCTGCTGGCCACGGTTCTTTTGATACAGCCCAGGATATGGTTGGCCTTCTGGGCTGTGAGCGCACCTTGTCAGATCATGTCCAGCTTTTCAACCACCAGTACCTCCAAGTCCTTCTTGGCAGAGCTGCTTTCAATCCCCCAGCCTATACTGACACTGGGAATTGCCCTGACCCAGCTGCAGGACCCTGCACTTGGCCTTGTTGAACCTCGGGAGGTTTACAGTTGCCCACTTTTTAAGCTTGTAATGTTGATTGCTCTTCTTGCCTCAGCACTGCTGAGATGATAACTGCCACAAAAGGTGTCCAGTTCATGTCTGCTCAGTATGAGAGAGGCACAACCATGCCGGTGCAAGTCCAGCAAAGGGCCATGGAGCCCATGAAGCAACTGGAGCCCCTGAGGCAGGAGGGGCTGTGAGAGATGGGGCTGTTCACCTCTAGGAGAGAAGGCGCCAGGGCACACCTCAGAGCAATGGGTAAAAGGGCTGATGGGAGGGAGTGAAGAACATAAAGCCAGACTGTCCTGAGTCCTATCCAGTGAAAGGACAAAAGGTAATAGGCACATATTGAAATATGGGAAGTTCCATAGAAATGTAAGAAAAGACTGTGTTAGTGTGGGGATGCTCAAGCACCGTGTGGAGCTGCCTGGACAAGTTGTGGCTTCTCCATCCTTGTAGGTATTTGGAGCTTGACAGGACTTGGACCTGAGCCTCCTCCAAAGCCTGACTCTGCTTTGAGCAAGGACAGTTGGACTAGACGATCTCCAGAGGTCCATTCCAATGTCAAGGATCCTGTGATCCTGTGATGGGCAAAAGATGGGTGCTGCACAGCTGTCCCTAAGAAGGAAGAACTGGTTGGGAACATTGGAATCAAGGGCAGCCTTGGCTGTCGCACCTGAAAAAAAGACAGTTCAAGACCTGAAGATAGGAAGGAAAGCGAGTAGCAGAGCACAACTCTTGCACTTCAGGCATGCTGATTTCGGCCTTGTCAGTCAGCTGGTAGGCAAGATGCCATGGAGGCAGCTGTGAACTGGAAAGGAGCTCAGAAAAGCTGGAAATGCCTTAGGCACCTCATGGTCCAAGAGCAAGAACTGTCCAGGCCAATGCTCAGAAAAACAAGCAGACATCTCAGCAGACTTGCTTTGGCTAAGTGGGGTACTCAAGGCGGTGCACCAACATCAAAAGGTGGCATCCTGGAGGTGGAAGGATGGATGAGTTGCAAAGAAGGAATTTGGAAAAAATTTCTAGGCATGTTGAGACATTGATAGGAAGTCAAAGCTCAGCTTGTGTTGAGTCTTGAAAGGGGCAGACAGAGCAATAGGCAAAAAGCACCAAGAACAACATATACCCCTACAAGAGTAACAAGACTGACACTGGAAAATGTGGGCTCACTGCTGACTGGGGCAGCTGATTTCCTGAAAAGCAGGCAGTCTGGGAGGCGTCAATTCCTTCTCTCTTTCAGTCTCCACCTACAAGGTCTCCCAGGCTGCTTTGCCCTCTGAAAGAGTTGAAGAAAGGAGGGGGGAGCCCAGATATAAAATCAAGGGCTCTCTGAGAAAAATTGATCTGTACAAGCCTGCTGATGTTCTTTAGGACAAGGCTGCCAGAAAGGGAGACCTAGACCTTCTGGAAGACTGGGCTACAGGAGCCTCATGGGATTAAAGACAAATGGCAAATCCTGCACCCAGAAAGGAAGAACGTCCTCTAGGTAGATCTACCTACAGAGGCAGGGTCAGCCTTGGGGAGAGAGTTGGAGGGTGAAAGGGAACGGACGCACAGGCCTCATCTTCCTGGACAAAGAGACCAGGCTGTGGTGGGGAGCTCTCCTGATTGCTCTGTGGAGGGAAAGAAAGGCTTGCAGAAAATTTCTTCCCACCAGTCAGGGATCTTATTTGGGTCTCAGGTGTCTTCATGAATGTCTTCATGAAGCATTAGGGCTTCAAGCACACCTCGTCACCCATGCCTCATAGGGCTCCTCCGGCATGACCATAAGCCAGCACTATGGGAGATGCAAGGAAACTTCCCCCGACTCCCTGTTGAGTGACGGCTGTCAGGACCCTGAGGTGCCATGTGCTGGAGGATGCTGAGGGATGGGAGGTGCTCAGAAGGGCCCAGAGTACAAAACCAGCTCTCAGACTACATGAGGGAGGTGATGCACTTCCATGCTCTGCAGTCATGGAGGCAGCTGGGACGTATCCCAGGAAGGCAAGGTTATGCCTTCATCAGGCAAGCTTCCTGGGACAGACTCTCCCTATGCATGGGGAGTCACACTCTAATTGTGGATTGGCCGTGTGTCAGCCTTTTGGTGTGAGGTCAAGCAGGATTGCATACTGTCTTCAGATTTGTGTCCCACACAAGACTGAATTGCCCTGTGGCCAGGGCAGCTCCATCCGTAACCCAGGAAAACTGGTCTGAGCACTGGGCTGTACCTGAGTACACAGCTCCAGGCAGCTCCAACAGCCTTTGCCCTCCAGACTGACCTTGCCAGCAGTCCCACAGCTCAGAGGGCTCACAGGATGGTCAGATTGTTTTGGAAAAGCCACCTTGCCTTTGGGTATGCTCTTGGTCCTGGTCCAAAATGTGCAGCCAGAGTGCACGGTGGTGCGAAGGGAGTGGGAGGGTCGAGGCGCTGTCCGAAGCCCCAGACGCCATCCCCTACCCCCTCCAATAATGAGGATGGATCTGATTCCAGTGGGGTTGTTGAGGAATCATGGTGTTCAGAAAGATTTTTCTTCTTCAATTCTGCTGAAGGTAGTGTTCAGAGATCCCACGAGAGTGCAACAAGAGGGGATGACTTTGCCAAATAAACTGGTAAAGAATTAAGTGAGGAGTTTGTATCACATTGGCAGGCACAGGAGCCTGTGGGCACCTAGGAGAGGACTGCGTTCATGTGAGGATATGAGCATCTTTCTGCAACGGGGTTTGAAAACAATGTCACCAGATTTCCCCACATCCATTTTCCCTGTTTACAGACACCCCTCCTAGACTTGGGGGTACATCTTCTACCCATACTGGTCCCTTCCTGGGATTTCGTTGGGCCTCTAATCCTTGCACATGAAAGGGCCCATGGCAGATCATGCACCCGAGAAATGAGGAAATGAAATGGCAGTGTTGATGGAAACCAAACCACAACTTGTGCCATTAGGTAGCATGTTTTGCTTTGGAGGTGAGTCTATTGGAAAATTACTGCCCACATGCAGTGACTGTGCACCTGGGGCAGTGCAGGAGCAGTATAAAAGTGGGTACTTCTCCTTATTCTCTCATTCACTCCTCTTGCCTCCATCTCCTTTGGAACAAGGTGAGTCTGAAGCTCTTTCTCCTGTACATGCTCATCTTTCTTTGCCTCGTCGTCCTTCAGAATTTCTTAGGACAAAACTGACGTTTTGTCCTATGCTGGGTCATGGGACTGCTTATCATGGGAGAAGAAAGAGGGTAGAAGGTGTGTCATGGAGAGAGGCTGGGGCTTGGCTGAGGTCTCCTCTGAGTTACAGGCTAGGAAGGGATCTCCAGGGGCTTGGTTACTTGTGGCAGGGCTTTTCTGGGCTGAGGGGAATGAGAAACCCATGGACCTCCCTACAATGCCTTGAGATCTCAGCTCTAGCAGGTTGCTTGTGTCCCTTGTATTGGGCTGACAGGCTGCTCTTCACCCACCCTTCATGCTCTGCTTCCCCCTGCTCTCTCTCCCAGGTACAACTCCAGCCACAAGACATGTCCTGCTACAACCAGTGCCTGCCATGCCAGCCCTGCCAGCCCTGTGGCCCGACCCCGCTGGCCAACAGCTGCAATGAGCCCTGTGTCAGGCAGTGCCAGGACTCCACTGTTGTCATTGAGCCCTCCCCTGTGGTGGTGACCCTGCCCGGACCCATCCTCAGCTCCTTCCCACAGAGCACCGCTGTTGGAAACTCCACCTCTGCCACCGTTGGCAGCATCCTCAGCTCTGCGGGAGTGCCCATCTCCTCCGGGGGCTTTGGTCTCTCCGGCCTCTCTGGCTTGGGCTTGGGCAGCCGCTACTGTGGCACAAGGTGCCCCCCCTGCTAAAGCTGCTGGGACATTCCCCAGGGACCCACAAGATGGTAACAGACTGGGGACAGAGCATTGTGCTGTTGCTTTCCGAAGGTCTGAGCAACCCAAACACCCCTTGCAAAAGTATGGGGGCAGCCTGGGCTCTCGGAAAGCACGGCCCACGCCTGCCTTTCCCCTCTCCCACTCTCTCCTTTCCCTCTTGTGTCCTTGTTCTCTTCTGCTGCCCTGGGCTGTGAGCCCCACAAAGCCAGCCTAGGGAAGACCTACTGGCCCTGCTCCCTCTATGGGGCTGGCAGATGGACACCTGGTGGGATGGCTGCCGCAGCCATGGGTCACAGACTCCTCTCTGTTTCTCTTGCTCCCTCTACTGGGACCTCCACTCAGAGCAACCTTGTTTCCCTCTTTTGACTCATTAAAGATCTGATGCATCCCAGACCACGCCTCTGTGTCATGCTTTTCCCTTCAGATGCTCTCCCAAGACGCCCAGGGAGAGAGATGTTGCTCAGGGGTGGTTCTAGTAGGAGGTGTTTGGGGATGGTTGTGTAGTGACTGTTAATACAGGTGTGCATTGAATGTGCTTAGTCATGCATTGGGTTATTCTCTGCTTTCTAAACTTCTCTGCCTTTTCCAAAACCAGCATGCTGGTAATATTCCAGTTGCAAAAGGGATTTTCCTCTGAATGGTACGCATGGCCAACATTAAACTCTGTGGAAGGATAGTGCAAACAGAGAGCCACTCTGTTTCTCTAGTGCACCAGGACAGCTTGATCCACATCTGGCAATTCTTCCCATGTCACGGAATTTCCACCATCTTGTGGGCTGGGGGTCCACTTCTCACAGAAGCTGCATGCCAATTTCCCTTTTTTTCTGCATAAACGCTCCATTTGGGAACAATCCCCCTTTTCTGTGTTGTAGGAAAAAGTCCTCTGCAGAGATCAAAAAAGTTTTTGGCACAGGACTGCTGGACTTGTAGAAGCCTTTACCAGTTTCTTTATGCCCTTGGAACCGTGCAGTGAGCCAGGTCAAAATAGCCCTGTGTAGCCTACAGTGAGTGTGGTCCTGACGTGGCATGTGGAGAGAGATAATTTCCATCACAGATGTTTCTCACCACTTTGTCCATCCTCTGGAGAGTGACCACTTTCAGAAAGTGGTTCATTGACTGGATATCCCTGGATGTGGATGTTAAATAGCACTGCCAGGGGAGAGATGGCCTCAGAGCTCAGCCTTGCACAGAAACACCCCCTCCCTTTCCCTGGTTTTTGTCCAGCTGAGGAAGCTCTCTGCACCAGGGTGTCATGGACAGTACAGCGGCACAAACCAGCATCAGAGACCTCAAACTCCTCCAGCTGCTCGTGTTTGTATTTTCCCGTGGTGTTCAGCCATGTGTTGACTTGGCTGCTCTGCTTGGGGCCAGCTGCTGGGTGATATGAGAGCAGATGTGGGGTTTGGCCTCCCCTCTGCTGGTACCAGAGCATGGCACATCTGATAAGATCAGGTGGTCTGAAAGGTGCCTCTTTCCTCCACCATGATTAAACCTTGTGCTGACTGACAGTGGTCTGGCCCATGTAATTTGGAAAAAATGGGAGTCAGTGACTGCACAGGGAAAGACTTCATGATCCAGATGATCCTGGAGAAGGCAACATGTTCCTGACTCTGCAGCAAGAACTAGAAGGTTGGGGACAGCAAGATGGACAGTTGTTTGGGTCAGGAGCACAGACCTCTCGGCTCCGAGTGGATCCTGCAATACAATAACGCCCATCACCTCTTGTAGGATGGTCTGGCAGGGGAGATGTGCTGTGTCCCTGCTCCAGGTCCCTGGTCTGCTGCTACCCAGAGCCTCAGGGAACAGCTTGTAGTGCCTGGCCCTTTTGCGCACACTTCCAGCAGGGTGAGAGAATTGCAAGTTTCTGTGAAAGTTACATCCCACTTTCCATTCCCTGTCCTTGAGTTTCTCCTGTGTCCCTGAGTACTCACAAAGCGGAACTGGAAGGGAGGGAATAGAAAACCCTAGAGGTGTCGACAAGTAGGAAGAAAGTGGTAGCCACAGCATGTTGTATTGAATGTCAGCTAAGAGAGAGAGACTGGGATTTCCTGATACTGTTAGTAGGAAAAGAACTTTTAATTTCCTTCTATACCTGCAGAAGATTGATGTATTTGTATTGTAAAAGGAAAAAATCACATAGAATCATAGAATTGTTAGGGTTGGAAGGGACCTTAAAGATCATCTAGTTGCAACCCCCCTGCCATAGGCAGGGACACCTCCCACTAGATCAGATTGCTCAGAGCCTTAAAAACTCCATCTGCAGGACAACAAGAGGGCTCCCGCAATGATACACATCTGTGGTGGGTTAACCTTGGCTGGCTACCAGGTGCCCACCAAGCTGCTCTATCACTCCCCTAATTAACAGGATAGAGGGAGAAAATATGATGAAAAAACTCATGGATTGAGATAAGGCCAGGGATACCACTTAATAATTACTGTCATGGTCAGACCAAACTCCTCTTGGGGAAAATAATTTAATTTAATGCCGATAAATAAAAGTAGGATAGTGAGAAATAAAACAGATCTAAAAACAATTTCCAGCCACTCCCTTATCAGCTTCAACTTCACTCCTGACTCCTTTACCTCCTCCTTCAGTGCCCTGAGCTGCACAAGGGTGTGGGGAATGGTTGTGGTCAGGTCATAACACTTCGTCTCTGCTGCTCCTTCCTCCTCACACTGCTCCCCTGCTCCAGCACGAAGTCTCTCCCATGCGACACAGCCCTTCACAAAAGTCTCCAACCTGGTGCCTTTTCATGGGCCACAGTTCCTGCTAGGAGCCTGCTCCTGTGTGGGCTATCCATGGACTGCATCTTTCTTCAGTGCATATTCTCTGTTCCAGGATGGGGTCCTCCACAGGCTGCAGTGTGGATATCTGCTCTGCCATGGTGCTCCATAGGCTGCAAGGGGACAGCCTACTTTGCCATGATCTTCTGCAGGGGAAACTCTTCTCCGGTGCCTGGAACACCTCCTCCCCTTCCTTTTCCACTGACCTTGGTGTTGGCAGGGTTGTTTCTCTTATGTTTTCTCAATTCCCTCTCTCAGCTGTTGCACAATGTTTTTTACACATTCCTAAATATGTTATCACAGAGATGCTACCAATGTCACTGATTGACCAAGTTTTGGCCAGTGATGGGTCCAACTTGGAGCTGGCTGAAACTGGCTCTATCCAACACAGGGGCAGCTTCTGATGTCTTCCCACAGAAACCCTCCTTGCAGCTCTCCTCTTCCCACTCCCTTCTTTCCACCCTCACTACCAAAACCTTTCCATGTAATCCCAATACAACATCTATCAACATTGGTTCCAGGTCCATCAGAAAAGACAGTAAAAGAGAGGGGGATGAATGGAGAAAGGAAGCCCTTTCCTTACGTCCTTGTCTGAGCAACATTGTAGATATTGCTGAGGTATTTGTATAAAAGTTCTACCCCAACCATGCCCTTTAAGAATATGGCAACATGAGAAACATCCAGAAAGTAATCCAGGAAGATTGCTATCCCTCAATTATGCTACCCTAGCAAAATAACTGTGTGAGAAACAGCTAGAACTTGTAGCTAATAAAAAAGGAGTATTTGCTCAGCCAGTTGCTGACTAAGGTGTAATTATAAAGGAAATAATCTCATAGATATCAAGAAAGATCTGCAAAATTGGAGCCAAGGGAATCAGAGTGAATGTGATGGGCTGTTTATTTGGGAGGAGACAACAGTGATAAAGAGGAAGAACCTAGGAGGGGAAAAGCAGAAAATGAGGATGACATAAAGTAGATGATGTGATCAAGACTGCTCAGAAGGGTCTGTTGAGCAGACCTGTGCTAATCACCACTGCTTGACTTGCTTCTAAGCAGAAGAGACTTGGTATGCCTTCCCTTGTATTGGGGAGGGACTCTGAGAGCAGCCTTCCAAGCATCAGTGGGGACCATCTGGATGGTACTGCCTAACACACTGTTGCTCTTCAGGTCCTTCACAAAAACTTTGCATAAATCTTAAAGCTTTTCTTTTCCTTGGGCCCTAGGACATGCTCCAGCCATTTGTAGGCACACCCTCCAGCTCATGGTGATCAAGTTGTGCATATGTTTGCAGGTGGCTTTGTAGCAGTCATTGGTTGTTATGATGATCAGATCTCTATGCAAGCAAAGAGGTAAAGGAAAACATCTAAGCCACGCAACCTTCAAAAAAACTGGTCTTTACACAGAAGAGGTCAGCCAGCATGATGGGCACTGTGACTGGGGAATCACAGATGCCAGCAAAAGAGAAATTGTTGAGGAAGTACGTGGATGTGTGGAGGCACCTGTCATGGGCAATAGACACCACTGTGAAGAAGCTGCAATGAGAGTGTGCAGGGAGAGCTGCAGAAACACCACAGAGAAGAATACTGGTGTCTGTGGGATTGAGAAAAGTTCCAGAAGGATGAAATCTTTCACTGTGGTCTGAATCAATGTCTCTTCTTCCTACTTTTTCTTCCTGAAAGGGAAGGGGAAATTGTGCATAGAAAGTTAGTCTATTTTTAGTCGGTTATTTTTTTTAGGAATTTTTGCTGATGGCACCAGAAAGAAGAGAAGTAGTAGGATATAAAGCATTCATTTTCACAATTCAGATCTTACTCTTGACTCACTGACTGTAAAAACACACACAAATCATCAGATGATATGAGAAGATATTTACCATATTGGGTATATAGAGATCAAGAAATGGCTAGAGTGTGAAGAGCTGACTCTGAAGAATAGGCACAGCAGGTTGAAAGGTTATGGGTAAGAATTAGAGATCGAGGCAACAAAAGGAACCTTGTGGTTGGTCTTTACTACAGGCTGTCGGATCAAGGGAAGACTATTGACAAAACCGTCTTACCCCAGCTACAGGAGGCATCATGCTTGCAGGCTCTCATCTTGCTGGGGGGCTTCAACCACCCCAACATTTGCTGGAAAAGTCACACAGCGAGCTGTAGGCAATCTGAGAGAGTCCTGGAGTGCATCACAGATAAGTTCTTAAGCCAGGTAATAGACAGCCCCACCAGAGGAGATGTGATACTGGACCTGATGGTCACCAGTGTGAGTGACCTAATTGGTGACATCAAGATTAGAGGTAGCCTGGGCTGCAGTGATCATGTACTGGTGGAGTTCACAGTCCTGAGGGATGTGGGTCAGGGGAAGAGTAAAATCAGGACCCTGAATTTTAGGAAAGCAAACTTCTAGCTCTTCAAGGAATTAGTCAATAGGATCCTCTGGGAAATTGCCCTCAGGGACAAGGGATCAGAACAGACCTGGCAGATCTTTAAGGACGCTTTCCATACCGCGCAAGAGCTCTCAGTACCCAGGAAAGGAGGGCAAGAGGCCAGTATGGTAAGAGAGTGGAACAGGTTGCCCAGAGAAGTTGTGGATGCCCCATCATTGGAAAGGTTCAAGGTCAGGTTGGACAGGGCTTTGAGCAACCTGATCTAGTGAAAGGTGTCCCTGCCCAAGGCAAGGGGGTTGAACAAAGTTATCTTTGAAGGTTCCTTCCAACCAAAACTGTTCTATGATTCTATGATTCTATAATTTGCATTTATTTTTAAAGTTCAGGCTTTTAATTCTCCTTCAGTCTAGACATTACCAAGTCTGTGTGGTAAGTCTGTGATATAACATTGAATTCCATTGCTCTAAAAATAAAAAACTAAAAAAAAAAACCTTTCAGTTTGATATATTCTTTTTTGTTCTGTCTTACTAAAAATATCCCTTTTCATCCTCTCCACATAAAAGCACAGAACATATATGATCAAGAGTTAAATATCATATGATGTGCTTCCTTTTGATGAGACATCCTTGTTAGTAAGAATTAAGAAAATGAATCTATAGCATTCTCCATGAAAATGGAGGAATGGCTCGTTCCATATCTCTGAAGTCTGTCCAGGTATAGCAGAAGGCCTTTAGAGGGAGCAGAAGTACACCACATTGTCTCTGAGTAAGGACTGGATACGAAGTACGCAATTTCAATAGGAAAATTAGCAGCTGGAGAATTTACCAATGGCAATGAAGGATACAATATTCTTGCTGAATGAGCATCTTCCCCACTCTGAAAAAACCCCCAACAAACTGCAAAGTGGTATGTTTATCTTGGAAGACTTGCTTAGATTGTACTAGGAATGTAATTCAGTAGAGTTTCTGGTCCTTGTGTTATTTATGAGGTCCAGCTAGGTTATCTATTTGTCATAAAAGCAGCTGGGAGTCTGTATTCTATTATTAAAGAAGGGCATTAATCAAAAGTTATGTGAAACTAGACCAATTTCATGGAGGTGGTAAAACGGAAAGTACAGTGAAAAGAATCCATACTGTTTTCCATTGCAACAATCTCCACTGAAATGTTACCCAAGGAATATAACTGTATTGAGTCAGAAATACAAAAATTCATATTACAGTTACATATGGCTACACATGGGTTTTCCCTGTGAAGATACTCACCTCCCTCCATCTTCTGGCAATGCTCTTCCTAACAGAGCCTGGGATGCTATTGGCCTTTGTTGTAAGAGTGCATTGCTGGCTCATGTCCAACGTGGTGTCAACCACCAGAACCCTAAAGTCCTTTTCTCTAAAACTTCAGCTCCAGCCTGTACCAGTCATTGGGATTATTCCTCCCTGGGTGCAGATGCAGGGTTTTGCTGAACTCTGCATGACTCTCATCTGTTCATTTCTCCAGCCTGACGAGGTCCCTCTAAATGGCAGCACAATGGTACCTCCCCTCGCAGTTTTGTGTCATCTGCAAACCTGCTGTGGGTGCATTGTATCCCATTGTCCAGGTCACTAATGAATAGGTTAAACAGTAGAGAGGAGAAATGATGACTAGAACTGTTCTCTTCCAAGAAAATCTAAAAGAGCTCAAAGGACCAAAACAACAGCAAAACTTTCCACAGATGGGATCTGCATTCTGTGCTATGCCCTGATTGGAGGTCTGTCTGATGTAATAAAACTTGGGGTTCCCAGCATCTGAAAGAATCTAAGATTGTCAATCCTCTTTTTCTTTCTTGTGATAGGTCCAATAAATGGTATTTTAATCAATACCTTATGGACTCTGAGTGCTTTTCTTACCAGGCTCAGAACAAACACTAGCCCCAGTGCCTTATATCACTACACTGCAGCCTCAAGGAGGTCTGTCTGGAGCAGCAGTGACAGAGTTTTGCTGTGCCCCATGGGCTGAGTTTCCTGGATGCAACATTTCTGAATTGCGTACTTGGCTACCTCCTTGTAAGGAAAATTATCACCAAGTGTCATTGGGAAGACTTCATGCTGCCTTTTAGCTGTGATGCAAACCCTTGGGTGCAGAATTCAGAGTTTGTATTTACAAAGAGTAGGGAATGCTGGATGAGACCTGCTGATGTCTGTGCAGACAGCAGCTAAGCTCTAATGAGACAGATAACTTAGGTGAGCCTCACTCAGGAGCAATTATGATCTGTTCATCAAAGACCATATGACATGCCTTTGTCATGACCAAAGGACCTAAAGCTATCACACTGATTTCAGTAGAACCAGCCTGACAGGGGCTAGATGACAATTTGTCCCTTCTGTTCACGGTGAATTACTCCAAAGCCTTCCTCCTTGTTACTTTTGAGGCTTAACAACATGCTTCCAAAATTCCCCTGCTCATCCTCAGGCCCTGCTGTTTCCCCAGTCCCTCCTCACAGGATATGCACTGTTTTTGAGACCTGTGGCACTGTCACAGTCACAGATGAGTTGTTGTGTCTTACAGTGGTTGTAGGGTGAGGGAGGTGCTGGGGAAGTTCCCTCAGACACGTCCCTTGCTTTTTGGAACTTAATGTCTCTCTGAGAGTCAGAGTATGTGGACAACTTCTCCCCTCCAAATTCACACACTCACACAAACACTCCCTCTTTTCTCACAGCCCTTGTCCCACTCGCTGGCTTGGGCTCATTCCTCTTCCTGTCCATCTCAGGAGACTGTGGGAAGATAGGCTACAACCGACTCCTGAGTGGTCTCTAAGGGGAGGAGTCCCTTAGCTGAGAAAGGCTACATCAGCCTTGGGAACATTCACATATTCAGGGATACTCTTTTCATGATGAAGAGGTGCAGAATTTTTGTGGGTTGGGGGCATTTAGGAGATCCTGAAATCTTAATGCTTACTGTGGGAGGGGAGAGAAAGATTATCATTATGATTTTTTGGAGTTTTTTGGGAGAAAATGCAAATTTAGAATGAACAGAAATGATCAGAGCTTGTCATTGCAGTGTCTGGTGCATGTGGTCATCCTGGATGTGGTCCTAAAAGTGGGGGTGACTTTCCCAATTCCCCATCAATCCATCCCTTCACATCCCCTTCCTGCTCGAGGGTGCAGGGCTGTGCATCCACACCACTTAGTGTAGCACACTCACGAGTACCCCATGTGCTCCCTGTTGTGTGGGATGTATCCCTCATACTTCTGATAACCTCTCATCTTTCACCTATGGAATAAGATGTCCTTGTCACCTCTGAGTTTGTGGCAATCCTAAAGACGCTGCTGGAGACTGGTTCCTTGCTGTGGTTGAAGTTGTCTTACCATAACAGGACACCACCAGGCTCCATGGGATGATGCAGAACAGTATTTGCAGACACCACTGGAAGAAGTCAACTGACAGAAAGAGTGAGGTCCTCTATTCCCAGAAAAAACAGTACCATCTCCAGACCCCAGTATAAGTTGTAAAACTCCAGTGGGGCAAACCCCATGAAATTGGGTTTCCAAAGGACTGCAAAGCACAGGTCTTATTGTTACTGGGTGACCATGTAGAGTGATAGTACGTGGGAAGACGTGGGTTTAGTTTGTGGGTATTGAATTGATGAAGCCAGAGAGATGAATCTGAACAGCCAATTTCGAATTCAGAGAAATAATACCTAATGTTGTCTCTGGTGTTTCCTGTGAACTACCTGACTCTAAACGGTTTGTGTAACCTGTGCCACATGGCTTTGTGATTGTGTCTGGAGAGTCTATTCACCATACTGCTAGCAAACCCTGTGGTATTAGAACGATTCCCCTGTAATTCATCCTGAGGTTCCACATTCCCTGTTGTTTCATAGTGGGACCAGCTTCCAAGGCTCTAGTGGAGAGCTCATCCTAGGAACATGCCATCAGGAAGACATGGGCAGTCGCCTGTGACAAAGACCATCCTACAACAGGAAGTCACCTCACTGCAGAATTTCCTTCTGGTATGAAGGCCCAGGATGGGCTGAATATACACACCTCCTGGATGAACCTAGTAACCACCTAACCAGCTGGGTGAAAGTAATATCTAAAGCTGCAGATCTGGCAGACTGCACCCTCCATCAGGGGCTTTTCCTGAGAAAAACCCTGACATGCTGGGGCCTGTGAGCCTCAGCCAGAGGAAGAGGAACCCTCCAGAAGCAAGAGCCACAACCAGGGAGGGCCCAGAGCTCCTGCTGGATGCACAACCAGCTCCCAGAGCCACCACCACCAGACAGTGCAGACGGGGAGATGGACTCCTCACTCGGGTGGTGGTTGGGCTACCCATCATGGGCAGGGTGTGCTCGAAGGCTGAGGAGGCCATTTTTTGTGCAGGCTCACCATCCTCAGGGATCCCTTGGCTTTTCTTGACACAATGCCCATGTGTTACAGCCATATGTGGAATTATTCTGATGAAAAATGTAATTTGCAGGCAGCATGCGTGATTGCCTCGATCACAGTGTAGAAGGCTTCTCTGGTGAATGAAGGGCTACTCTGGAGGGGCGAGGTGGTGCAACCCCTCCTCGTGCTTCCTTGGGACTTGTTTGTCGGTGGTAGGGCTCCGTGGACAGCTCATGCTACACTCAGTGGGAGCACTTGGAGAGCAAAATCTGTCCCGCTAGAAAGGACTGCACACAGGGGAAGAGACCTGTGAAGAGGCTTGCCGGCTGCTCTGCAGGGCCCGGACTCTGGTTCAAAGCACTGGCATTTGATCAGAGTTTTCCATGGCAGCCCCTCCACTTTGCTGGGGCAGCAAGTGGTTACTTATGATATGAAAAGGCAAGGAGAAGTCCAGAAGGGGAAGAGCTGTCCTGTTGGAGGATTGCTGCTAAAATCTGTGGCTGATTGATTCTGCGGTATGGACAGCTGTTCCCTGTGGGACACCTTTGACAATCTTTCTACCATTCCCAGTGTGCTGCCTTCCCCTCCTCCACAGAGAATACAAGCGGTGTCATGGGTGGTGGCTTCAGCACAATGGTCTTCTCTCACTACCTGTCTCAGGTAAGGAAGACAGACTTAGCAAGTGGGCAGAAAGCCCTGGCAAGACGGAAGCGGAGCTGAATGTCCTGGGAAGTTCTGGAAGGAGAGGGCAAAATAGGGATGGGGATTGGTGTCCTCATGCAGGAGAAACGCTCAGCTGCTCGCAATGGGGCTCTGACACGGATGCTGCCCTCTCTCTGGCCATGCACTGGATGGCCGGGGAAGATGACCAGGGAGCCTTTTGACCTGCTGGAGATGGGTGTGAGAATTGTGCCTTTTGCCGCCTCCTTTGTCTCCTTCTGCCTGAGCATTGCAGATTTGGTTCTGGGAACTGTCAGCAGGTTCCTACCGTAGGTTCCTAGCAGCAGGTTCCTATCTTAGGTGCGCGGCTCCCTTTGGGCAGCCTGGCTTAGAGTGTTACAAGCGGGTCCAGAGTAGGGCCAGGAAAAAGATCCGAGGGCTGGAGCACCTCTCCTATGAAGACAGGCTGAGAGAGCTGGGGTTCTTCAGCCTGGAAAAGAGAAGGCTCCAGGGAGACCTTATAGCAGCCTTCCAGTACCGGAAAGGGGCTTATAAGAAAGCTGGGGAGGGGCTGTTTGCAAGGGCATGTAGCGATAGGATGACGGGCGATGGTTTAAACTAGAGCAGGGCAGGTTTAGATTAGACATTGGGAAGAAGTTCTTTACAATGAGGGTGGTGAAACACTGGAACAGGTTGCCCAGAGAGGTGGTGGAGGCCCCATCCCTGGAGACATTCAAGGCCAGGCTTGATGAGGCTCTGAGCAACCTGATCTAGTTGCAGATGTCCCTGCTTCCTGCAGGGGCTTGGACTAGACGAGCTTTAAAGGTCCCTCAAACCCAACACATTCTGTGATTCTATGAAGACGCATCAGTTTCCCAGCGGGTAGGAGTGCCTGCGAGGTTGTTCAGGGCCCTTGTGACCGAGAGGATTTTGAAAGGTCAAGCTGTGGCCTGGCTGCAACAGCTGGAAGCTCCCAGCACTGGAAAACCTGGTCCTGGCCCTGGGGAGCCAGCGCCCAGCAGAGGTGGCAGCTTGGTTCCTTTTGTTTGGCCAAGCAAGTGCTTTAACCACTAGGTGATGTGTGTAAAACGGCTCCCTGGGGCAGAGGTGTGGGATACCCAGGCAGCCCTCAGAGGGTTTTGCTCCACCCTTTGGGCTGAGGTTTGGAGGCGGCTGTGAGCTGGCAGAGGGAGGAGAACACGGGAGCTGGCGAGCTTCAGCTCCCACTTCCTGGGAGCTCCCTGGGCACCTTGTTGAGTGGGGAGCGTGCCTCGGTCCAGGTTTGCCCAGCAACCGTGACGGGACTGGCAGAGGCTGGTGAGACACACGTGTCAGGCTGGGGAGGAGCAGGGCTGGGGGTCGGTGGAGGGGGTGTCAGCGCTGGAGGGGAAGAGGGGAGTGCTGACCCTCCGGCAAAACCAGCAGCTCCCCTTTTGGGAGAGGGAAGGCTGCAGACTGGCGCGTGGCAAAGGATGGGAGACCTGTTGTGAGCAATGGGCGTGAAAGGGGGAACAAGCCTCTACACATCCCTGTTGCAGATAACACAAATCCTCCTATGTGCTGTTCCTACACGCATACCTAGAGAGACAGAGCTGTCTCTCAGCTGTGAGGAAACAGACCACATCTGCACTTAGAAACTCCACCTCTCCTAGCTGTGCTGGACGAACTGCTGGCAGCCTGACTGGGGGTAGACAAGATCCCAGCAAGACCTACAAGGGAGGCTAAGTCAACGCTAGGAGAGCTGAACTGCTGCAGAAGCACCGGCTTGTAGTTGGAAGCCACAGAGGGAGGTAGGCGAGGAATAGCCCACCTCTCTGCCTCGGCTGAGGGAGAGAGAGGCTGTAGCTGGAGATCACAGAATCATAGAATCATTGAATCGTAGGATCGTCTATGTTGGAAGGGACCTTAAAGATCATCGAGTCCAACCATTAAGCTAGCACTGCCAAAACCACCACTAAACCATGCCCCTCAGCAGTACGTCTGCCCGTCTCTTAAAGACCCCCAGGGATGGGCGATTCCACCACTTCCCTGGGCAGCCTCTTCCAATGTTTGATGACCCTTTCTGTGAAGAATTTTTTCCTAATATCCATCGTAAACCTCCCCTGGCATACCTTGAGGCCATTTCTTCTTGTCCTATCGCTTGTTGCTTGGGACAAGAGACCAACACCCACCTCTCTACAATCTCCTTTGACGTAGTTGTAGAGAGCGAGAAGGTCTCCCCTCAGCCTCCTTTTCGCTAGACTAAACAACCCCAGTTCCCTCAGCCGTTCCTCATCAGACTTGTTCTCCAGACACCTCACCAGCTTTGTTGCCCTTCTCTGCACTTGCTCCAGAATCTCAATGTCTTTCTTGTAGCGAGGCACGCAAAACTGATCACCGTATTCGAGGTGGGGCCTCGCCAGTGCTGAGTACAGTGGGACAATCGCTTCTCCAGTCCTGCTGGCCACACAATTCCTGATAGAGGCCAGGATGCTGTTGGCCTTCTTGGCCACCCGGGCACACTGCTGGCTCGTATTCAGGCAGCTGTCAACCAACACCACCAGGTCCTTGTTGGCGGGGCGGCTTTCCAGCCACTCTTCCCCAAGCCTGTAGCACTGCATGGGGTTGCTGTGACCCAAGTGCAGGGCCTGGCACTCGACCTTGTTGAATCTCATACCATTGGCCTCGGCCCATCGACCCAGTCTGTCCAGGTCCCTCTGTAGACGCACACTACCCTCAAGCAGATCGACACTCCTGCCTAACTTGGTACCTCTGCAAACTTACGGCGTCTTGACTTGCAGCAAGAGGTGCACCGGGGAGAGGTGGCAGGGAGGAGCACAGGGGCATGTGAGGAGCAACCTGTCACACAACCACCATCACCGCTATCACACCTGCCAGAGGGAGAGGAACCCTCCAGAAGCAAAAGGCACCCGCCAGGGAGGACCCAGAGCTCCTGCTGGATGCACAACCAGCTCCCAGAGCCACCACCACCAGCCAGTGCAGCTGGGGAGATGGACTCCTCACTCGGGTGGTGGTTGGGCTCCCCATCATGGGCAGGGTGTACTCGAAGGCTGAGGAGGCCATTTTTGTGCAGGCATGCAGCAAACCAGGCTCTGACGGTGTCTGGCCCTGCAGGAGAGAGGGACATCTTCCTCAGCAGAAAGGGACAGCGTGTTGAAAGGAGCCCACCGCCTGTGTCTCACCCTCCCCTTCCTCCAGGAATGCCCATGGCTCTCCTTTGTGCCTGCAAGATCTCCCCGGGACGACACCTTTCCCTCTGGCAGCCGCGGATACCATCCAGAGAGAGAAGGACCACGCAGAAGCCCAGGCTGGGATGCAGCAGAACTTTAATGAGTTGAAAGAGGGAAAGGAGGTGCCCTGAGTGGGGGCCACGGTGCAGGGAGCACCAGGGGAAGCTAGGAGTCTTTGCCCCTTGGCCAGGGTGCAGTTTGCATGGGGCGCCCGCCTGCCTGCCTGCCCCCTGCCTGCCCGCCCGCCTGCCTGCCTGCCTGCCTGCCTGCCTGCCCCAAGAGGGAGAGGGGCAGTAGGTCCTTCCTTGCATGGGGATTGGCAGGTGCTCTCAGCCCAGGGGAGCAGAAGACAACAGAGAAACGAGAGAAAGGAAAGAGAGTGAGAAACAGGCAAGTTAGACAAGGGCCATGTGTTCAGAGAGCCCAGGCACGCCTCCTCCTGCCTTCCTTTGCAGCTGGAGCCGTGGATGCTGAGTCCCTCTGAAAGCGACGGCCAGGATCTCTGTGCTCAGTCCATTACCGTCTTCTGTGTTCCTGGGGGTCCGCGTGTGGGGCCGCCTGTGGCAGCTTTAGCAGGGCAGGCATGGTCTCCCACAGTAGCGGCTGGTAATGCAGGAGAGGTCACAGCAGCCAGAGTTGATGGGGACTCCGTTACAGCTGAGGATGCTGCCAACGGCAGCAGAGGTGGAGGATCCCACAACGGTGTTCTGCGGGAAGGAGCTGAGGATGGGTCCGGGCAGGGTCACCACCACGGGGGAGGGCTCAATGACGACGGTGGAGTTCTGGCACTGCCTGACACAGGGCTCGTTGCAGCTGTTGGCCAGCGGGGTCGGGCAGCAGGGCTGGCAGGGCAAGCACTGGTTGTAGCAGGACATCTTGCGGGGCCGGAGGTGCACCTGGAGGAAAGGGCAGGGAGGAGCATGGGAGCGTGTGAGGAGCAGCCTGTCTGCCAGCCACCAGGGAGCCAAGGCCCGTGCTGGGCGGGGAGCTGGAGGCTGTGCAGGGAGGCCCACGCGCCTCTTTGCCTGTCCCCGCGGGCACCATGCAAAGAGAGCCAGGCCCGGGAAAGCTCTTTCCGAGCCAGGCCCGGGAAAGCTCTTTCCTAGCCAAGAGCCCAAGAGTCCCCTCAGCCCAGGCCCAGCCCCTCTCCGCACCAGACCTTCTCCCCGCTTCCCCTCCCAGGACAGGCAGCCCCAAGCCCCGGTATAGGACAGAGTTCCAACTCACTTGCTTCCAAAGAAGAAGAAGGGGAGCAAAGCGGATGAGAGAGTGAAGAGCTGGGATGGCTTTTATACTGGGCCTGCACTGCCCCGGGTCCAGATGAAGCCTCTGTGGAAGTCATAATTTTCTGAGAAGCTCATCTGAAATGCAAAACATGCCAGCTAATGATACGGGCTGTGTTTTGGTTTCCTGCACGGCTGCCTTTTCATTTCCTTGTTTGGCCGTACCCGCTCCCCCTTGAAGGCTCCTTTTCAGTGCTGGGCTGGGAGGCCCAAGGATTCCTGGGACGGGAGCGTATCGGTGCCAGCACAAGATGAGTCCCAGGTGCCGGAGGGGTCGCGTGCGGGCTGGGGACATTGTCCTGGGGCACTCTTATGGGTTTGTTTGCAGCCCCATTGGCAGGAAGAGCCCTGCTGCTCCCAGCCCTGCAATCCTCACCTGGATGCCAAAGGCTTCCAGAGCGGAAGGGACGTTGTGCCACGTCCCCTTTCTCGCAGCCTCCAAGCTCTCCCTCATGGCCACTGGCCTTTACCTCCAAAGGCGGGTGCTCAGCGCCACTGCTTTTGACTCTTCCTCCTCCTGCTGCTCTGCTCTGGGGAGGCCTTGGTGTGCCTGTTGGGCCTCCTCCGCTCCCTGGTCTCTCTCCTCGGATCCCCTACCAGCACCAACATCATCAGTGTGTCTGGAGCCTTCTCCTGCCCCAGGCTGCTCCAGCCCTGCCCGGCCAAGTTCACAGTCGCTCATGTGTTGGCAGGGTTGCTTGCTTGCTTGCTTGCTTGCCTGCCTGCTTGCTTGCCCTTGTGTGCCTACGGGAGCAGCGCGAAAGGAAATTCCACATAGGCATGAGGGAAACCTCTTGTACTGTGAGGGTGGCCAAGCCCAGGAGATATTGCCCAGGCAGCTTGTGTGGTCTCCATTCTTGGAGACATTGCTACCTGTGGAGAGGAGAAGCTGCTTTGGCAGCTGGGTGGCCCAGCTCTTCCTGCTCGCCATCGTGGCCTAAGGCTGATTGGCGGCCATGTGCCAGCCCCAGGTTTGGCTGGTGTCATGCGAGGGAAGGTCTGTGCCATTGTGGTGGCCAGTCTGAGGGCTGGGGCCATTCTCCCCTTGTTGGCACCAGTGGCGCTCACCCTATGTTGCCCAACCACAGCCCCAATGCCATTGACTGCTTCTTCTGTGAGGTACCGCCCATGCTGGCCTGTGATGAGAGCTGCTGGACTGGGGTGCTCCATGTCCCCAGCGGTGGCACTAATGCCCTGGTGAGCTTCCTGGCTTTGTTGGGCTCCTGTGGGGTCATTCAGGTCTCCACCAGGGCAGCAGATATGAGAAAAGAGACACAAGGCCCATGCCGCTTAGCTCTGGTTGTGCTGTCCTTTGGGCCACGGTCTCTGATCTTTGTCCGCCTCAACACTAGCCTCTCCCAGGACAGAGGGGTGTCAGTCTTCAACAGTTCTGGCGATGCCTCTCCTCAAGCCTCTGATGAAGAGCCCGAAGAAACACAAGGTGAGGGAAGCAGTAAGAAAGACGGAAACAGAGTAGCTTTTGCCAGGCCGTGCAAGGAAGAACTGGGACCATCCAACTGGGGCAAGTTTCTGTAGAAGGGGAGGTGGGATGGAGAATGAGGGGTTGCAATGACAATGGACAAGGATGCACACGCGGGATGGGAAACGTGCAGCAGAGAAAAGGGCAGGGCAGGGCAGGGCAGGGCTGGGCTGGGCAGGGCAGGGCAGGGTAGGGCAGGGCAGGGAATGCAGGGTAGATCTCTTTTGATTGGTGTCTTTCATGAGTTGCTCACCATCCTCAGGGATCCCTTGGCTTTTCTTGACACAATGCCCATGTGTTACAGCCATATGTGGAATTATTCTGATGAAAAATGTAATTTGCAGGCAGCATGCGTGATTGCCTCGATCACAGTGTAGAAGGCTTCTCTGGTGAATGAAGGGCTACTCTGGAGGGGCGAGGTGGTGCAACCCCTCCTCGTGCTTCCTTGGGACTTGTTTGTCGGTGGTAGGGCTCCGTGGACAGCTCATGCTACACTCAGTGGGAGCACTTGGAGAGCAAAATCTGTCCCGCTAGAAAGGACTGCACACAGGGGAAGAGACCTGTGAAGAGGCTTGCCGGCTGCTCTGCAGGGCCCGGACTCTGGTTCAAAGCACTGGCATTTGATCAGAGTTTTCCATGGCAGCCCCTCCACTTTGCTGGGGCAGCAAGTGGTTACTTATGATATGAAAAGGCAAGGAGAAGTCCAGAAGGGGAAGAGCTGTCCTGTTGGAGGATTGCTGCTAAAATCCGTGGCTGATTGATTCTGCGGTATGGACAGCTGTTCCCTGTGGGACACCTTTGACAATCTTTCTACCATTCCCAGTGTGCTGCCTTCCCCTCCTCCACAGAGAATACAAGCGGTGTCATGGGTGGTGGCTTCAGCACAATGGTCTTCTCTCACTACCTGTCTCAGGTAAGGAAGACAGACTTAGCAAGTGGGCAGAAAGCCCTGGGAAGACGGAAGCGGAGCTGAATGTCCTGGGAAGTTCTGGAAGGAGAGGGCAAAATAGGGATGGGGATTGGTGTCCTCATGCAGGAGAAACGCTCAGCTGCTCGCAATGGGGCTCTGACACGGATGCTGCCCTCTCTCTGGCCATGCACTGGATGGCCGGGGAAGATGACCAGGGAGCCTTTTGACCTGCTGGAGATGGGTGTGAGAATTGTGCCTTTTGCCGCCTCCTTTGTCTCCTTCTGCCTGAGCATTGCAGATTTGGTTCTGGGAACTGTCAGCAGGTTCCTACCGTAGGTTCCTAGCAGCAGGTTCCTATCTTAGGTGCGCGGCTCCCTTTGGGCAGCCTGGCTTAGAGTGTTACAAGCGGGTCCAGAGTAGGGCCAGGAAAAAGATCCGAGGGCTGGAGCACCTCTCCTATGAAGACAGGCTGAGAGAGCTGGGGTTCTTCAGCCTGGAAAAGAGAAGGCTCCAGGGAGACCTTATAGCAGCCTTCCAGTACCGGAAAGGGGCTTATAAGAAAGCTGGGGAGGGGCTGTTTGCAAGGGCATGTAGCGATAGGATGACGGGCGATGGTTTAAACTAGAGCAGGGCAGGTTTAGATTAGACATTGGGAAGAAGTTCTTTACAATGAGGGTGGTGAAACACTGGAACAGGTTGCCCAGAGAGGTGGTGGAGGCCCCATCCCTGGAGACATTCAAGGCCAGGCTTGATGAGGCTCTGAGCAACCTGATCTAGTTGCAGATGTCCCTGCTTCCTGCAGGGGCTTGGACTAGACGACCTTTAAAGGTCCCTTCAAACCCAACACATTCTGTGATTCTATGAAGACGCATCAGTTTCCCAGCGGGTAGGAGTGCCTGCGAGGTTGTTCAGGGCCCTTGTGACCGAGAGGATTTTGAAAGGTCAAGCTGTGGCCTGGCTGCAACAGCTGGAAGCTCCCAGCACTGGAAGACCTGGTCCTGGCCCTGGGGAGCCAGCGCCCAGCAGAGGTGGCAGCTTGGTTCCTTTTGTTTGGCCAAGCAAGTGCTTTAACCACTAGGTGATGTGTGTAAAACGGCTCCCTGGGGCAGAGGTGTGGGATACCCAGGCAGCCCTCAGAGGGTTTTGCTCCACCCTTTGGGCTGAGGTTTGGAGGCGGCTGTGAGCTGGCAGAGGGAGGAGAACACGGGAGCTGGCGAGCTTCAGCTCCCACTTCCTGGGAGCTCCCTGGGCACCTTGTTGAGTGGGGAGCGTGCCTCGGTCCAGGTTTGCCCAGCAACCGTGACAGGACTGGCAGAGGCTGGTGAGACACACGTGTCAGGCTGGGGAGGAGCAGGGCTGGGGGTCGGTGGAGGGGGTGTCAGCGCTGGAGGGGAAGAGGGGAGTGCTGACCTCTCCGGCAAAACCAGCAGCTCCCCTTTTGGGAGAGGGAAGGCTGCAGATGGCGCGTGGCAAAGGATGGGAGACCTGTTGTGAGCAATGGGCGTGAAAGGGGGAACAAGCCTCTACACATCCCTGTTGCAGATAACACAAATCCTCCTATGTGCTGTTCCTACACGCATACCTAGAGAGACAGAGCTGTCTCTCAGCTGTGAGGAAACAGACCACATCTGCACTTAGAAACTCCACCTCTCCTAGCTGTGCTGGACGAACTGCTGGCAGCCTGACTGGGGGTAGACAAGATCCCAGCAAGACCTACAAGGGAGGCTAAGTCAACGCTAGGAGAGCTGAACTGCTGCAGAAGCACCGGCTTGTAGTTGGAAGCCACAGAGGGAGGTAGGCGAGGAATAGCCCACCTCTCTGCCTCGGCTGAGGGAGAGAGAGGCTGTAGCTGGAGATCACAGAATCATAGAATCATTGAATCGTAGGATCGTCTATGTTGGAAGGGACCTTAAAGATCATCGAGTCCAACCATTAAGCTAGCACTGCCAAAACCACCACTAAACCATGCCCCTCAGCAGTACGTCTGCCCGTCTCTTAAAGACCCCCAGGGATGGGCGATTCCACCACTTCCCTGGGCAGCCTCTTCCAATGTTTGATGACCCTTTCTGTGAAGAATTTTTTCCTAATATCCATCGTAAACCTCCCCTGGCATACCTTGAGGCCATTTCTTCTTGTCCTATCGCTTGTTGCTTGGGACAAGAGACCAACACCCACCTCTCTACAATCTCCTTTGACGTAGTTGTAGAGAGCGAGAAGGTCTCCCCTCAGCCTCCTTTTCGCTAGACTAAACAACCCCAGTTCCCTCAGCCGTTCCTCATCAGACTTGTTCTCCAGACACCTCACCAGCTTTGTTGCCCTTCTCTGCACTTGCTCCAGAATCTCAATGTCTTTCTTGTAGCGAGGCACGCAAAACTGATCACCGTATTCGAGGTGGGGCCTCGCCAGTGCTGAGTACAGTGGGACAATCGCTTCTCCAGTCCTGCTGGCCACACAATTCCTGATAGAGGCCAGGATGCTGTTGGCCTTCTTGGCCACCCGGGCACACTGCTGGCTCGTATTCAGGACAGCTGTCAACCAACACCACCAGGTCCTTGTTGGCGGGGCGGCTTTCCAGCCACTCTTCCCCAAGCCTGTAGCACTGCATGGGGTTGCTGTGACCCAAGTGCAGGGCCTGGCACTCGACCTTGTTGAATCTCATACCATTGGCCTCGGCCCATCGACCCAGTCTGTCCAGGTCCCTCTGTAGACGCACACTACCCTCAAGCAGATCGACACTCCTGCCTAACTTGGTACCTCTGCAAACTTACGGCGTCTTGACTTGCAGCAAGAGGTGCACCGGGGAGAGGTGGCAGGGAGGAGCACAGGGGCATGTGAGGAGCAACCTGTCACACAACCACCATCACCGCTATCACACCTGCCAGAGGGAGAGGAACCCTCCAGAAGCAAAAGGCACCCGCCAGGGAGGACCCAGAGCTCCTGCTGGATGCACAACCAGCTCCCAGAGCCACCACCACCAGCCAGTGCAGCTGGGGAGATGGACTCCTCACTCGGGTGGTGGTTGGGCTCCCCATCATGGGCAGGGTGTACTCGAAGGCTGAGGAGGCCATTTTTGTGCAGGCATGCAGCAAACCAGGCTCTGACGGTGTCTGGCCCTGCAGGAGAGAGGGACATCTTCCTCAGCAGAAAGGGACAGCGTGTTGAAAGGAGCCCACCGCCTGTGTCTCACCCTCCCCTTCCTCCAGGAATGCCCATGGCTCTCCTTTGTGCCTGCAAGATCTCCCCGGGACGACACCTTTCCCTCTGGCAGCCGCGGATACCATCCAGAGAGAGAAGGACCACGCAGAAGCCCAGGCTGGGATGCAGCAGAACTTTAATGAGTTGAAAGAGGGAAAGGAGGTGCCCTGAGTGGGGGCCACGGTGCAGGGAGCACCAGGGGAAGCTAGGAGTCTTTGCCCCTTGGCCAGGGTGCAGTTTGCATGGGGCGCCCGCCTGCCTGCCTGCCCCCTGCCTGCCCGCCCGCCTGCCTGCCTGCCTGCCTGCCTGCCTGCCCCAAGAGGGAGAGGGGCAGTAGGTCCTTCCTTGCATGGGGATTGGCAGGTGCTCTCAGCCCAGGGGAGCAGAAGACAACAGAGAAACGAGAGAAAGGAAAGAGAGTGAGAAACAGGCAAGTTAGACAAGGGCCATGTGTTCAGAGAGCCCAGGCACGCCTCCTCCTGCCTTCCTTTGCAGCTGGAGCCGTGGATGCTGAGTCCCTCTGAAAGCGACGGCCAGGATCTCTGTGCTCAGTCCATTACCGTCTTCTGTGTTCCTGGGGGTCCGTGTGTGGGGCCGCCTGTGGCAGCTTTAGCAGGGCAGGCATGGTCTCCCACAGTAGCGGCTGGTAATGCAGGAGAGGTCACAGCAGCCAGAGTTGATGGGGACTCCGTTACAGCTGAGGATGCTGCCAACGGCAGCAGAGGTGGAGGATCCCACAACGGTGTTCTGCGGGAAGGAGCTGAGGATGGGTCCGGGCAGGGTCACCACCACGGGGGAGGGCTCAATGACGACGGTGGAGTTCTGGCACTGCCTGACACAGGGCTCGTTGCAGCTGTTGGCCAGCGGGGTCGGGCAGCAGGGCTGGCAGGGCAAGCACTGGTTGTAGCAGGACATCTTGCGGGGCCGGAGGTGCACCTGGAGGAAAGGGCAGGGAGGAGCATGGGAGCGTGTGAGGAGCAGCCTGTCTGCCAGCCACCAGGGAGCCAAGGCCCGTGCTGGGCGGGGAGCTGGAGGCTGTGCAGGGAGGCCCACGCGCCTCTTTGCCTGTCCCCGCGGGCACCATGCAAAGAGAGCCAGGCCCGGGAAAGCTCTTTCCGAGCCAGGCCCGGGAAAGCTCTTTCCTAGCCAAGAGCCCAAGAGTCCCCTCAGCCCAGGCCCAGCCCCTCTCCGCACCAGACCTTCTCCCCGCTTCCCCTCCCAGGACAGGCAGCCCCAAGCCCCGGTATAGGACAGAGTTCCAACTCACTTGCTTCCAAAGAAGAAGAAGGGGAGCAAAGCGGATGAGAGAGTGAAGAGCTGGGATGGCTTTTATACTGGGCCTGCACTGCCCCGGGTCCAGATGAAGCCTCTGTGGAAGTCATAATTTTCTGAGAAGCTCATCTGAAATGCAAAACATGCCAGCTAATGATACGGGCTGTGTTTTGGTTTCCTGCACGGCTGCCTTTTCATTTCCTTGTTTGGCCGTACCCGCTCCCCCTTGAAGGCTCCTTTTCAGTGCTGGGCTGGGAGGCCCAAGGATTCCTGGGACGGGAGCGTATCGGTGCCAGCACAAGATGAGTCCCAGGTGCCGGAGGGGTCGCGTGCGGGCTGGGGACATTGTCCTGGGGCACTCTTATGGGTTTGTTTGCAGCCCCATTGGCAGGAAGAGCCCTGCTGCTCCCAGCCCTGCAATCCTCACCTGGATGCCAAAGGCTTCCAGAGCGGAAGGGACGTTGTGCCACGTCCCCTTTCTCGCAGCCTCCAAGCTCTCCCTCATGGCCACTGGCCTTTACCTCCAAAGGCGGGTGCTCAGCGCCACTGCTTTTGACTCTTCCTCCTCCTGCTGCTCTGCTCTGGGGAGGCCTTGGTGTGCCTGTTGGGCCTCCTCCGCTCCCTGGTCTCTCTCCTCGGATCCCCTACCAGCACCAACATCATCAGTGTGTCTGGAGCCTTCTCCTGCCCCAGGCTGCTCCAGCCCTGCCCGGCCAAGTTCACAGTCGCTCATGTGTTGGCAGGGTTGCTTGCTTGCTTGCTTGCTTGCCTGCCTGCTTGCTTGCCCTTGTGTGCCTACGGGAGCAGCGCGAAAGGAAATTCCACATAGGCATGAGGGAAACCTCTTGTACTGTGAGGGTGGCCAAGCCCAGGAGATATTGCCCAGGCAGCTTGTGTGGTCTCCATTCTTGGAGACATTGCTACCTGTGGAGAGGAGAAGCTGCTTTGGCAGCTGGGTGGCCCAGCTCTTCCTGCTCGCCATCGTGGCCTAAGGCTGATTGGCGGCCATGTGCCAGCCCCAGGTTTGGCTGGTGTCATGCGAGGGAAGGTCTGTGCCATTGTGGTGGCCAGTCTGAGGGCTGGGGCCATTCTCCCCTTGTTGGCACCAGTGGCGCTCACCCTATGTTGCCCAACCACAGCCCCAATGCCATTGACTGCTTCTTCTGTGAGGTACCGCCCATGCTGGCCTGTGATGAGAGCTGCTGGACTGGGGTGCTCCATGTCCCCAGCGGTGGCACTAATGCCCTGGTGAGCTTCCTGGCTTTGTTGGGCTCCTGTGGGGTCATTCAGGTCTCCACCAGGGCAGCAGATATGAGAAAAGAGACACAAGGCCCATGCCGCTTAGCTCTGGTTGTGCTGTCCTTTGGGCCACGGTCTCTGATCTTTGTCCGCCTCAACACTAGCCTCTCCCAGGACAGAGGGGTGTCAGTCTTCAACAGTTCTGGCGATGCCTCTCCTCAAGCCTCTGATGAAGAGCCCGAAGAAACACAAGGTGAGGGAAGCAGTAAGAAAGACGGAAACAGAGTAGCTTTTGCCAGGCCGTGCAAGGAAGAACTGGGACCATCCAACTGGGGCAAGTTTCTGTAGAAGGGGAGGTGGGATGGAGAATGAGGGGTTGCAATGACAATGGACAAGGATGCACACGCGGGATGGGAAACGTGCAGCAGAGAAAAGGGCAGGGCAGGGCAGGGCAGGGCTGGGCTGGGCAGGGCAGGGCAGGGTAGGGCAGGGCAGGGAATGCAGGGTAGATCTCTTTTGATTGGTGTCTTTCATGAGTTGCTCACCATCCTCAGGGATCCCTTGGCTTTTCTTGACACAATGCCCATGTGTTACAGCCATATGTGGAATTATTCTGATGAAAAATGTAATTTGCAGGCAGCATGCGTGATTGCCTCGATCACAGTGTAGAAGGCTTCTCTGGTGAATGAAGGGCTACTCTGGAGGGGCGAGGTGGTGCAACCCCTCCTCGTGCTTCCTTGGGACTTGTTTGTCGGTGGTAGGGCTCCGTGGACAGCTCATGCTACACTCAGTGGGAGCACTTGGAGAGCAAAATCTGTCCCGCTAGAAAGGACTGCACACAGGGGAAGAGACCTGTGAAGAGGCTTGCCGGCTGCTCTGCAGGGCCCGGACTCTGGTTCAAAGCACTGGCATTTGATCAGAGTTTTCCATGGCAGCCCCTCCACTTTGCTGGGGCAGCAAGTGGTTACTTATGATATGAAAAGGCAAGGAGAAGTCCAGAAGGGGAAGAGCTGTCCTGTTGGAGGATTGCTGCTAAAATCCGTGGCTGATTGATTCTGCGGTATGGACAGCTGTTCCCTGTGGGACACCTTTGACAATCTTTCTACCATTCCCAGTGTGCTGCCTTCCCCTCCTCCACAGAGAATACAAGCGGTGTCATGGGTGGTGGCTTCAGCACAATGGTCTTCTCTCACTACCTGTCTCAGGTAAGGAAGACAGACTTAGCAAGTGGGCAGAAAGCCCTGGCAAGACGGAAGCGGAGCTGAATGTCCTGGGAAGTTCTGGAAGGAGAGGGCAAAATAGGGATGGGGATTGGTGTCCTCATGCAGGAGAAACGCTCAGCTGCTCGCAATGGGGCTCTGACACGGATGCTGCCCTCTCTCTGGCCATGCACTGGATGGCCGGGGAAGATGACCAGGGAGCCTTTTGACCTGCTGGAGATGGGTGTGAGAATTGTGCCTTTTGCCGCCTCCTTTGTCTCCTTCTGCCTGAGCATTGCAGATTTGGTTCTGGGAACTGTCAGCAGGTTCCTACCGTAGGTTCCTAGCAGCAGGTTCCTATCTTAGGTGCGCGGCTCCCTTTGGGCAGCCTGGCTTAGAGTGTTACAAGCGGGTCCAGAGTAGGGCCAGGAAAAAGATCCGAGGGCTGGAGCACCTCTCCTATGAAGACAGGCTGAGAGAGCTGGGGTTCTTCAGCCTGGAAAAGAGAAGGCTCCAGGGAGACCTTATAGCAGCCTTCCAGTACCGGAAAGGGGCTTATAAGAAAGCTGGGGAGGGGCTGTTTGCAAGGGCATGTAGCGATAGGATGACGGGCGATGGTTTAAACTAGAGCAGGGCAGGTTTAGATTAGACATTGGGAAGAAGTTCTTTACAATGAGGGTGGTGAAACACTGGAACAGGTTGCCCAGAGAGGTGGTGGAGGCCCCATCCCTGGAGACATTCAAGGCCAGGCTTGATGAGGCTCTGAGCAACCTGATCTAGTTGCAGATGTCCCTGCTTCCTGCAGGGGCTTGGACTAGACGACCTTTAAAGGTCCCTTCAAACCCAACACATTCTGTGATTCTATGAAGACGCATCAGTTTCCCAGCGGGTAGGAGTGCCTGCGAGGTTGTTCAGGGCCCTTGTGACCGAGAGGATTTTGAAAGGTCAAGCTGTGGCCTGGCTGCAACAGCTGGAAGCTCCCAGCACTGGAAAACCTGGTCCTGGCCCTGGGGAGCCAGCGCCCAGCAGAGGTGGCAGCTTGGTTCCTTTTGTTTGGCCAAGCAAGTGCTTTAACCACTAGGTGATGTGTGTAAAACGGCTCCCTGGGGCAGAGGTGTGGGATACCCAGGCAGCCCTCAGAGGGTTTTGCTCCACCCTTTGGGCTGAGGTTTGGAGGCGGCTGTGAGCTGGCAGAGGGAGGAGAACACGGGAGCTGGCGAGCTTCAGCTCCCACTTCCTGGGAGCTCCCTGGGCACCTTGTTGAGTGGGGAGCGTGCCTCGGTCCAGGTTTGCCCAGCAACCGTGACAGGACTGGCAGAGGCTGGTGAGACACACGTGTCAGGCTGGGGAGGAGCAGGGCTGGGGGTCGGTGGAGGGGGTGTCAGCGCTGGAGGGGAAGAGGGGAGTGCTGACTCTCCGGCAAAACCAGCAGCTCCCCTTTTGGGAGAGGGAAGGCTGCAGACGGCGCGTGGCAAAGGATGGGAGACCTGTTGTGAGCAATGGGCGTGAAAGGGGGAACAAGCCTCTACACATCCCTGTTGCAGATAACACAAATCCTCCTATGTGCTGTTCCTACACGCATACCTAGAGAGACAGAGCTGTCTCTCAGCTGTGAGGAAACAGACCACATCTGCACTTAGAAACTCCACCTCTCCTAGCTGTGCTGGACGAACTGCTGGCAGCCTGACTGGGGGTAGACAAGATCCCAGCAAGACCTACAAGGGAGGCTAAGTCAACGCTAGGAGAGCTGAACTGCTGCAGAAGCACCGGCTTGTAGTTGGAAGCCACAGAGGGAGGTAGGCGAGGAATAGCCCACCTCTCTGCCTCGGCTGAGGGAGAGAGAGGCTGTAGCTGGAGATCACAGAATCATAGAATCATTGAATCGTAGGATCGTCTATGTTGGAAGGGACCTTAAAGATCATCGAGTCCAACCATTAAGCTAGCACTGCCAAAACCACCACTAAACCATGCCCCTCAGCAGTACGTCTGCCCGTCTCTTAAAGACCCCCAGGGATGGGCGATTCCACCACTTCCCTGGGCAGCCTCTTCCAATGTTTGATGACCCTTTCTGTGAAGAATTTTTTCCTAATATCCATCGTAAACCTCCCCTGGCATACCTTGAGGCCATTTCTTCTTGTCCTATCGCTTGTTGCTTGGGACAAGAGACCAACACCCACCTCTCTACAATCTCCTTTGACGTAGTTGTAGAGAGCGAGAAGGTCTCCCCTCAGCCTCCTTTTCGCTAGACTAAACAACCCCAGTTCCCTCAGCCGTTCCTCATCAGACTTGTTCTCCAGACACCTCACCAGCTTTGTTGCCCTTCTCTGCACTTGCTCCAGAATCTCAATGTCTTTCTTGTAGCGAGGCACGCAAAACTGATCACCGTATTCGAGGTGGGGCCTCGCCAGTGCTGAGTACAGTGGGACAATCGCTTCTCCAGTCCTGCTGGCCACACAATTCCTGATAGAGGCCAGGATGCTGTTGGCCTTCTTGGCCACCCGGGCACACTGCTGGCTCGTATTCAGACAGCTGTCAACCAACACCACCAGGTCCTTGTTGGCGGGGCGGCTTTCCAGCCACTCTTCCCCAAGCCTGTAGCACTGCATGGGGTTGCTGTGACCCAAGTGCAGGGCCTGGCACTCGACCTTGTTGAATCTCATACCATTGGCCTCGGCCCATCGACCCAGTCTGTCCAGGTCCCTCTGTAGACGCACACTACCCTCAAGCAGATCGACACTCCTGCCTAACTTGGTACCTCTGCAAACTTACGGCGTCTTGACTTGCAGCAAGAGGTGCACCGGGGAGAGGTGGCAGGGAGGAGCACAGGGGCATGTGAGGAGCAACCTGTCACACAACCACCATCACCGCTATCACACCTGCCAGAGGGAGAGGAACCCTCCAGAAGCAAAAGGCACCCGCCAGGGAGGACCCAGAGCTCCTGCTGGATGCACAACCAGCTCCCAGAGCCACCACCACCAGCCAGTGCAGCTGGGGAGATGGACTCCTCACTCGGGTGGTGGTTGGGCTCCCCATCATGGGCAGGGTGTACTCGAAGGCTGAGGAGGCCATTTTTGTGCAGGCATGCAGCAAACCAGGCTCTGACGGTGTCTGGCCCTGCAGGAGAGAGGGACATCTTCCTCAGCAGAAAGGGACAGCGTGTTGAAAGGAGCCCACCGCCTGTGTCTCACCCTCCCCTTCCTCCAGGAATGCCCATGGCTCTCCTTTGTGCCTGCAAGATCTCCCCGGGACGACACCTTTCCCTCTGGCAGCCGCGGATACCATCCAGAGAGAGAAGGACCACGCAGAAGCCCAGGCTGGGATGCAGCAGAACTTTAATGAGTTGAAAGAGGGAAAGGAGGTGCCCTGAGTGGGGGCCACGGTGCAGGGAGCACCAGGGGAAGCTAGGAGTCTTTGCCCCTTGGCCAGGGTGCAGTTTGCATGGGGCGCCCGCCTGCCTGCCTGCCCCCTGCCTGCCCGCCCGCCTGCCTGCCTGCCTGCCTGCCTGCCTGCCCCAAGAGGGAGAGGGGCAGTAGGTCCTTCCTTGCATGGGGATTGGCAGGTGCTCTCAGCCCAGGGGAGCAGAAGACAACAGAGAAACGAGAGAAAGGAAAGAGAGTGAGAAACAGGCAAGTTAGACAAGGGCCATGTGTTCAGAGAGCCCAGGCACGCCTCCTCCTGCCTTCCTTTGCAGCTGGAGCCGTGGATGCTGAGTCCCTCTGAAAGCGACGGCCAGGATCTCTGTGCTCAGTCCATTACCGTCTTCTGTGTTCCTGGGGGTCCGCGTGTGGGGCCGCCTGTGGCAGCTTTAGCAGGGCAGGCATGGTCTCCCACAGTAGCGGCTGGTAATGCAGGAGAGGTCACAGCAGCCAGAGTTGATGGGGACTCCGTTACAGCTGAGGATGCTGCCAACGGCAGCAGAGGTGGAGGATCCCACAACGGTGTTCTGCGGGAAGGAGCTGAGGATGGGTCCGGGCAGGGTCACCACCACGGGGGAGGGCTCAATGACGACGGTGGAGTTCTGGCACTGCCTGACACAGGGCTCGTTGCAGCTGTTGGCCAGCGGGGTCGGGCAGCAGGGCTGGCAGGGCAAGCACTGGTTGTAGCAGGACATCTTGCGGGGCCGGAGGTGCACCTGGAGGAAAGGGCAGGGAGGAGCATGGGAGCGTGTGAGGAGCAGCCTGTCTGCCAGCCACCAGGGAGCCAAGGCCCGTGCTGGGCGGGGAGCTGGAGGCTGTGCAGGGAGGCCCACGCGCCTCTTTGCCTGTCCCCGCGGGCACCATGCAAAGAGAGCCAGGCCCGGGAAAGCTCTTTCCGAGCCAGGCCCGGGAAAGCTCTTTCCTAGCCAAGAGCCCAAGAGTCCCCTCAGCCCAGGCCCAGCCCCTCTCCGCACCAGACCTTCTCCCCGCTTCCCCTCCCAGGACAGGCAGCCCCAAGCCCCGGTATAGGACAGAGTTCCAACTCACTTGCTTCCAAAGAAGAAGAAGGGGAGCAAAGCGGATGAGAGAGTGAAGAGCTGGGATGGCTTTTATACTGGGCCTGCACTGCCCCGGGTCCAGATGAAGCCTCTGTGGAAGTCATAATTTTCTGAGAAGCTCATCTGAAATGCAAAACATGCCAGCTAATGATACGGGCTGTGTTTTGGTTTCCTGCACGGCTGCCTTTTCATTTCCTTGTTTGGCCGTACCCGCTCCCCCTTGAAGGCTCCTTTTCAGTGCTGGGCTGGGAGGCCCAAGGATTCCTGGGACGGGAGCGTATCGGTGCCAGCACAAGATGAGTCCCAGGTGCCGGAGGGGTCGCGTGCGGGCTGGGGACATTGTCCTGGGGCACTCTTATGGGTTTGTTTGCAGCCCCATTGGCAGGAAGAGCCCTGCTGCTCCCAGCCCTGCAATCCTCACCTGGATGCCAAAGGCTTCCAGAGCGGAAGGGACGTTGTGCCACGTCCCCTTTCTCGCAGCCTCCAAGCTCTCCCTCATGGCCACTGGCCTTTACCTCCAAAGGCGGGTGCTCAGCGCCACTGCTTTTGACTCTTCCTCCTCCTGCTGCTCTGCTCTGGGGAGGCCTTGGTGTGCCTGTTGGGCCTCCTCCGCTCCCTGGTCTCTCTCCTCGGATCCCCTACCAGCACCAACATCATCAGTGTGTCTGGAGCCTTCTCCTGCCCCAGGCTGCTCCAGCCCTGCCCGGCCAAGTTCACAGTCGCTCATGTGTTGGCAGGGTTGCTTGCTTGCTTGCTTGCTTGCCTGCCTGCTTGCTTGCCCTTGTGTGCCTACGGGAGCAGCGCGAAAGGAAATTC